>JACEGR010006583.1:0-59013 GCA_014170235.1 Listronotus bonariensis
GGAGTAATTTGCGGACTGATAACGACGTGTGCTTTTTAGAATAGCGAATAGAGTTGCCATGGGCACTATATTTTTCTTTGTTTATTTTTAACACGCTTTTATTAACTTGGGTTGTAACTATCTATCTGGCTGCCTATGTAACGGAATCTTTGAGCCTAATTTTAACCAACTTCCAGCTATTCGATTTCTTTGAAACTTTGCACACGTATTAAGGACCCATGACAATGCAATAATCTGCAAACAGTATCCCTTTATCTTTTTTTTAATCGCCAGGAAAAAAATTCCATTATATTATAAAAACAACACCTAGGATGCCATCTGTTGGAAAAATTTCAAACTTTGCTATTAAATGAAGAAGAAATTTTTTAGTGGATTGCAAAATGTTGGCAACGGTCCAAACATTGCCTGGATTGCCATCTGTTGGCAAAATTTGAAACTTTGCTACTTAATGAAGAAGAAATTTTTTAGTGAGTTGCAATCTTTTGCAAATTTTAAAATTTGCTACCATTGTCATTTCATGAGGGGCTGGTTATTTTCTTTTGCTGCTTAATTAAATAGTATGTTCTAATTTACTGTTATATTAAGAATTTTGTGCAATATAACGAACTAAAAAATGAAAAATAATTAATAGTTTAAAAAACTAAAAAACACGCTTTTATATGCAACCGAACTAAAAATTAAAAAATAATTTTTCATTAAAAAAAATATTTTCACTTCATAGTAAAAAGCGTGGGGTGCATTTTACTATTTTTTCATAACTTTTCCATCATAGATATTGGCAAATATAATAATTATAACATTTAATATATTAAGCACCCCACGCTTTTTACTATGAAGTGAAAATATTTTTTTAATGAAAATTATTAAGATTATATTATTTATTTCGACGATTTCTACAAATATTTATGTAATAGTGCTACAGAGTAAAGTGAAACTACTAATCTTTGATAAAGCCTTGCTTTTTTATTTTGAGATAAATGTCGCCGCCTCGGTCGCCGCTGAAAAGAAACGAAAAGGTTAAGATTCTCGGCCCACAATGACCTGGTTTTACTGAGAGAATGTCTTGGTCAAAATTCATCTGGGAAGTGGGAAAATGTACAGTAAAATGTGTTTGAAATAACGGGAAAAACTTTAGTATTCGCACATTAAACGATCATTTGTTTTTGATTTTGTAAATTCGCAGACAGGTGTAATTAACTGTTCGTAATACGGATTCTTCCATATCTCTAAAAACAAACGCTAAATATCGCCTGCGGTATTTAAATAGCGCCTTAAGTAAATAACGAACGTAGGCGGTAACCAAATTACCCATATATCTCTCTATTGGTTTTTACCTATGGTGCGGATGTGCCCATTCAATTAGCCATCACCAGTCGCCAAATTTGGTCTAAAACGGAGTTGCTCCCACTTTTGAGACAATTTTTATGCCAAAATTAGATGGATACTTAATTTTTTTTTATTTTACTGTACAATATTTTTACTGCTTTAAAAATTTAAGTAAAAAAACGCTTTTAATTTTGTCTCATTTACCACCATTATGCCAAAATTAGATGGATACTCTAATTTTTATTCTAAACATTTTTACCGTTTTAAAAATTTAAGTAAAAAAATGCTTTTAATTTTGTCTCATCAAGGAAGATTATCGATATATTGATATTTGACAATAATCGATATGTCGTTGCTATCCCTACGCACGGTAGTGTAATAAAAATGTTCAAATAGGCAACACTCAATACAATTTCACAATCATATGATAAAGATATCCATAGATAAAGATAACAAAATAAATAAAATTGCCTTTCACTTTTATTTCTTTTTCTTGTACGTAAATTTCTGTCAAGTGTGCTGTCAAGTCATTTTGATAAACTTTAACCAGGCAAACTGGTTTGAAAAAATTTAAGAGGTTTCACTTCTAATTATTTAGTAATTATCCTTGAAGGTAATTTATTTTATTTGTTATAATATAAGATCATTTCGTTAATATCTTCGTTTTGTGTTGTGAGTTGCCGAGTCTAAAAAAAAGCTTTGTCAAAACTCAAAACATGAGCAAAGTTGTAGATTTTGTCTACTGGCGCATTGTAGATTTTATAGGATTTTTACACGTCGAATGGGTGCTTTTAGGTCCAACCAGCCAACATGTCCTCAGCATTAGCCGGTGAAGTTAAAGATCTAATTTCCAGTGATAAAGTGGTCATTTTTTCAAAAACCTATTGTCCCTACTGCAAGCTAGCAAAAGAGGTTAGTTTTGAATTTAATTCGTTGTTAAATTAAATATAATAATTTTAATACTTATTTTAGGTATTCGATAAACTTAAGGAAAAATATACAACAGTTGAACTTGATTTAAGAGATGACGGAGAGGAAATTCAAAGCATTTTAGGAGAAATAACTGGTGCAAGAACCGTAAGTAGTCAACATTGTATAGGTATACTGTCAAATTCTTTAAACATATTGCCCAAGTTACTTTAATATTGTAAAATGGTATGTATAACACTAATGCAGGATAAATTCTTTTACAAGAAATTAACTGTGCCACAAAAGTGTGGTTTCATAAATTATTGTGCTTTGTTACAAATGACAAAAATATTTTTTTTACAGTATAAATTTCAAATGTTATAAATTACAATGATTACAGTTCTGAATGTGTAAACTAGTATGAATCATACCGCTGATTAAGAAGAAGGTAATTACATAGAAGCCGGCCGCAACTCCGATTTTAACCAAATTTAGTATACGGGGGTTTTTGGGGCGCTGATCACAAGTCTGACAGAATTTTTAGTCGGAAACCTTTTTTTTTCCGAGATATCCATGATCAAATTTGGTATTTGAACTAACCCTATTTTCACTATATTCCCCTTCTTTTGCACACAATTCTTGATTTTAAGTTAAAGTGGTACACAATATTTGATTTTCCTTATTTTTCTACGTATTTTACACTTTTTTGAATTAAAGTGCTTAGCTTTTCTCAATCATTTTCAATTATGGTGAATGCGTCGGAAAACAGTTTATGCATGGCTTGCTGCGTTTTTAAAGGAACTTTTTCCAATTTATTTAATAAAAGGTGTAAAATACGTAGAAAAACAGGGTTTATAAAGGTAAAAATCAAATATTGTATTCCACTTTAGCTTTAAATCACGAATTGTGTGCAAAACGACGTCCGGATTTCATAGCGAAAAGTCCCGATTTATGATATGAAACAAAATATTTTATATTGTATAAGCCCCTTTATCAGAATTAATTAAAATATATACAGTTGGCAGACTAAGGTGTTCTGACATTGGCTATAGAATTTATGGCAACCCTACATGTGTATCCAATAGCTATACAAGACTTAACAAAATTTGCATTAGATTTATTAGATTAGGTCTTAACCTTAAATTTCAAAAGGTTTATGATGTAACAAATTGTTGTCGAAAATAAAGGTTTAAGCAGTTTTACCTTAGATTAGAGCTGCAAATTTTTAGTAATATACAGAATCAGCCAGTCAATTATATATATATACAGGGTATAATTCCTTAGCTTATTTTAGGAAGAAAAGTTCATATAAACATATGTCCTAAACCTCTTAACTTTTGAGATACAAAGTGTTTTTTAAATGAAGCAAATAAAAATACAGCTTTAATGTCTCTTAATTTTTTTCGTATCTTGTTTAGTTTAAGATAGTTTAAGGTAAATAAAATTAAATTCACTTAATTGCATATTTTTAGACCATAAAAAAGCTTTTTCTTTTAAAAATTGGGCTTTATAATTTTTAATTAGCAATTATGTAACAAAAATAATAAATATCTATTTAAATAAAAGGTTTATATCCAGTATAACGGTTTTTACTAAATTAAGTGTTTTCGAAATTTTTTGGGTTTTTGAAAATTTTAGCACCCTATATCTTAAAATTTAAACCGTTTAGGACATATGTTTATATAAACTTTTATTTCTAAAATAGGCTAAGAAATCACCTTGTATTTTTAGCCATCAGTTAAATTATACCCTGTATATAGGCAATGACTGGAAAAGAGACGGTCTAATGGAAATACTGGAATATAAATATGAGTGACTAATAATACTTGTTTTGTTATTGCATTACTGGCCGATTAACATAAACTATTGCTTCTACAGTATAGGTCGAATTATATATTTTTTTTTGTAGGTGCCCAGAGTTTTTGTAAAAGGCAATTGTGTTGGAGGAGGATCAGATGTTAAGTCACTATATGAGAAAGGAGAATTACAAGCTTTGGTTGCTGCATAACTTTTTCTATAAGTTAAAATTCTTTGAGATGCTTGGCCACTAAAATTTTTTGTATATTCTCGACTATTATTTTATATAAGTGTTGAACTAAAAAAATGGCCAAGTGTTTTGTTGAATAAGCACTAAATTTTGTTAAAATTTTCATGTAGGTATATACAGAATATTTAATATTACTTTTATATTGTTTTAGGTGAAGTCTTACAGTATGTCACAGTTCTTAAATAAGCACAGTTTAAATAGCAAGTAATGTTTAAAAGCATATATTGTTATATAGAATTAATCTGTACATTGTGAAATCTAAATTATTTGTATGTTTCCTCAATATAAATAAAGCATGTAAAGTAAAGATATCTTTATTATTCTAAAATACATGTATGTATATAAAGTAATGTTTATTTTTTTTTAATACCGACTCAGTAGTTTTTTACGAATAAAAATTAGCCACGTCAAGTAAGGGTAAAAATATACCAAATGAACGTTCTGTCTGATAAATGTCGTGGAAGTGGCCAACATAACCTCAAAGAAAAATAATGAGTACATTTCATTAGCTCAAAAATGAATATTCCCTATGCCAAAATAGCTATTTACTTATTAACATTTTTGGGATATATTTATTCGGGATATGGTTCTGGGTTATTGGGAAATTTAAGGGACGCGATTCTTACAGCTGAAACAGTTTTCGGGGATGTTTTAAAAAATGTTGTAAAAGTGGCGCAAAAGTTTGGTACATTGCATGATGTTTTTAACCAAGCAGTGGAGGAGGATTGTATTTTTAAATGCCCTACAGGTAACTATTAGTTTTAAAATATATATTAATAAATAAATAGATGGACATTTAATATAAGAGGGAGTGACTCCTGCATGGTCCGACCGTGTTAAATTATTTTGTACCCGCACGGTCCGACCGTGTTAAATTATTTTATATTTATACCTACACGGTCTGATTTTAGATATTTATTTGTGTTTGTTTAAGAGTTTACTCGACGGGACCTAACCCAAAAAATTATTTTTGATTTTGGTTAAACTGGTACCTAAAAATTGAATGTGTCGCCTTTTATTTACTTTTGTGTGACAAAAATGAGTGAGAAAATAAAAGTTGTTTGGGCGGGGGCATAGTGAAAAGCCACGCATTTACTGACATTGAAGCAACAAAATCTTTTTAGAAAAATTTCGTGTCTTTTTTAATTTTTTTAATGACTGCAAACATATATATTTTTTTTATTTATTTTTTTCTTTAAATTAAAAGACTTAACAATAAAAATTCATAAACTTAAAACATTTGTTTGAATTTTGTTTACGATGACGATCATTTAAAGTAAAAGTCGTTATCCTTTAAACCTCGTTTCACACTATGCCGGTTTCGCCGGACTGTCCATGAGAGCGGTTTTCCGCTCGCGGATGATAATTCAGCGTTGTGATTGATGGCGGAAAAAAAGCATTTTAAATTTGCACTAACCAATCACAACGCTGAATTTATCATCCGCGAGCGGAAAACCGCTCTCATGGACAGCCGGCTTTATACCTGCACGGTCCGACCGCGTTGAATTTTTTTGTATGTGTAGGATCCGACCGTGTTATTTTTTTTAACGGTCGGATTGTTGAAAGTAATTTAAAGTGTTTTGGGTATTTAAATATAATGGCTAGCCGTTGAAGAAAAATAAAAAATACTAATACTGTATAAGCAGCAGAAAGCGTAAAACCATAAAATATGTCCTGCTTTTTCCTACAAATTATAGTAATCTTATGGTATTGTCAAAATCACACAATTAACGGGTATAAAATGTAAATAAAATTAATTAGACTAAAGAGAGTAAATTTTATTTATAAAACAGTATTTTTGATGAAGGTCTATATTTATGTAATTAAGTATACTAATATCTAATGAGATCAATAAAATAATAATCTTTTAATTCAATAGTATTTTTGCATCTTTTGTCTTTGTGTGAGATCTATGTATATTTTTACAAACCGCTCTTATGGACAGCCAGCTTTAAAATAATTTAACACGGTCGGACCGTGCAGGTATAAAATAATTTAACACGGTTGGACCGTGCAGGAGTTACTCCCAATATAAAAACAATTCCTAAATTAGAGATGTTGTTTCCTATCGACTTTTTTTATTTTACTCACATTCTGATAGAGTTGTAGTGCAGTATTTTAAGGTTGAGTTTATAATTCAAAATTTTATTTTAGTATTAGCATTAGTCCGAAGGTTCAAAAACATAAATTTAAACTAAAGTGTTTAAACACCAAATTTATTTTTTAGGGTAATTGTCTAGAAAGTTGCGGCAACTCCGATTTTCACGAAATTTGGTATACGGGGGTTTTTGGGGCGCTGATCACGAATCTGAAAGAATTTTTTAGGCAATGTTTCATTCTCAAGATGTTCATCATCAAAGTTGAAATTTAAACTATACGCAAAGACGTCATTATGACGTTATTAACGGGACGTCTTTTGTCTGTGACTTAGGGAGGTCATTTTAACCACATTTTGTCGTCATCTTATGACGTCTTTAAGTTGCGGTAACTCCGATTTTGACAAAAATTTGATATACGGGATTTTTTTGGGGCGCTCTCTGAAATTTTTGTTTTTCGGTAACGTTTCATTCTCGAGATATTCATCCTCAAGTTTGAAATTCCAACTATCCTTAGGTTCGCTATATTCCGCCTTCTTTTTGCACAAATTTCTTGATATAACACTAAATTGGCACACAATATTTTATGAAAATCTTTAAAAAACGTCCTTCTTAGTTATTTTACAAGTTTTTTTATTAAATTCCAAATCTTTTACTCCTAAAACGCTGCAACCATGCATACACCCAAAAAACCAAAGGCCTGCGGACCGATGCTGGCACTTTGAAGCTTTCTGATACTATGTCACCGGGCCAATGCTGTCGGCCGGTACGGAAAATCGAATAAAAAGGCCGCCCGGCCGTTTGTAACCCGACTGCAGTTTCCCGATACGTTGCGATACGGCAAATTTGTGTCGTGCCGGTGAAGACCCGACTTATCTGATTTGTGAATATTCCGTGTAGTTATGCCGATAGAAATTGCATCCGCCCGGGCGGGTATTTACGGATTTACCGCACCTTATCAGGAGTGTCCAAATTGTTAAATTAAACCCATCGGATGACTTTATTTTAAGTTCTGATACTTGTGTAACCTAGCGGTAAAGCGCGAATGAGCCTTTTTTATATTTGAGTTGGAAAAAAAAATATAACCATATACTTGTAGGGATTTAATTTCTTCAAAAATGTTAAATAAAAGAAAATATCTTTTAGTTAACTATTTTATTTCAATAAAAAAGAGCATTAACATGTTGTGAGCTAAAATAATAATAAAGAAAATGTACAAATTCTTCGGCTTATTTTTTAGTGCTTTTTTACTATTTAAGTAGCTAATAATATAAAAATAAAAATAAATATCTCCTGTTCAGTAACAAACACATGCTCCAGATTTTAATTATTTGTGGTTCTAGCTATTCCTCATCACCTAAAATACATATACAATATAAGAATAAATCCTTAGAACATAAAATTATATTTTCTTTTGCAAATTATGCACACAATTTTTAAAACAAAGTTTTTTTCATATATATTTTTTTCATAAAAAAAAATATTGTGACACAAGAGAAATAAAGTGCAAGTGCAATTATTATAGATTTTTCTATAAATATGACTATTATACTCATTCAGCCAAATAAAATGTTCATAGGCATGTCACATAACAATAAAGCGGAACCAACGAGTCATGACATTTACATGTAAACCTTTTTTGTTGAATCTCTACCTGTTTGTGTTCCACAGGCATTGGTCGATGAACCGTTTAATTTGTCTGAACGTGTACATCACATTATCGACTAATGAAGTATAAAGCCGCGTTCAGACTTGCAACAATTCGCCAAACATCCGTCCAAACAAACCAACCTATTTGCGCGATCCTCTGATGCAAAAACGACAAGTTTTGAACCACCGCGAAATCATTCGCCAAGCTGTTGAAACGACTTGAATTCCCTCCACGTCCACGTCCGCGCTATGTAGCGCGCTATTCGGCGCAGCGAATTGTTGCAAGTCTGGACGCAGCATACCCACTGGTTTGGCCTCTTTTTAATCTCCCACAAGTTGTGTCTGTTGCATTTATACAGGTTAAGCTATCAGATATATGTTACATTGGCGAGTAAAGCATCGACAAAGTGGGACTGATGCCCCGCCTCTCACTGCACGTCACAGAATTTGTTTTGATATGTACGCATTTCTCACGACTTCTTATTACACTCTAAGCCTTTGCTGGTATACAGATACAATAGTTGAAATAAAAATGTACACTACTGAACAAAAAATCAATATTATTAAATGATATTCTCGTGCGGATAGTGCCCAAGAAGTCGTTAAACAATATTTTTGTATACCCTGATGAGCAAAAAGCGCGTAATATTATTGGAATTTAGGGCTTACTTTGATACGTTGTCCGTAACAAAATAAAATAAAAATAAACTTTTATTATTCACTATCAAAGCAGTGGGCGTGATTTATAAGCGATATCGGTTAAAATAATGAAAGTGGTAAATGCGTGTGTCCCCTTGCGTTTTAGGTGAATTCGTTCTCTGTTTAACCTTCACTGAGGCGCGCTTGTGGCGGCTTCGGTTGTATCGGCGAGCGTCGATCACCGGAGTTAAGCAGTGAAATGCGCGCCCATAATTTGGATGGGTGTCCGGCGACAGCGGTGTTTCGGGCAGCGGCACACGGTGTTCTGCTTGGGGATGCGGACCGAGCAACCACCATCCAAGTTATGGAATGAATGGTGTGTGAATGAGAAGGAGTAGGGGTCAAGGTACAATAAGCCTTCAGGCTGCAGTGCACCACCTAGGGGGTGGTCGTCGGACCTGGGTAGGATGGCCCCGAAAGGGTAAAAAAAAACCTTCACTGACTAGTATTTAGACCGTCTTCTTATCACGCATTGCCGATGAACGAAACCATTCAGCTCATGCTGTATATCATAGTAGCACTGCTTCATCTGGGGTCCTTTCCTATAGATGCTAAAAAGCAATATAATACCAAGTTACACTTTTGTACAAAAAAAAAACTTTTATATTTTAATGCAAACAATAAAGAGCCTTAATGTAAACACGTAACTAGCATTTAGTATAAATATTTAAAATAAGCTGCTGCCAAAAAACCTTGTAAAATAGTTTATTGAACAAAAAAATGTTGAATTTTTTAATTTATTTGCTAAGCTTGAGCTTTTTTATGACTATCCAACAATACAACATAATAAAAATTAAAAAACAAATAATAATCTAATTCTTCTTACTTACATTAGGTTTTATTAAGTCCCCATTTTTCTACCCCTCCTAAATTATGAGGTCCAGACCAAGAAATGTTAAAAGCCCAATGCTGAGAGAGGAGAAAAGCCAACACTTTTCTTGTAGTTTCTTCAAAATCTTTTTTAATAAGGCCATATTTTATCAGGTGAAAAAAATTATGCATTAACGGCTATATTCCAATGTATTTGCTTTCTATAAACTATATATTAGTCCACAACGTGAGAACAATCACAAGTTAATTTGTACTTGAGTAAAACAGAAATAATTTGGTAATTTTTTACCTATCAGGGAATGTCGACAATTTTATTCAAATTTTGTATATAATATAGTATAAAAGATTTTTGTATGCAACGTTTCGTTGTTAAAAACCTGTGCCCGATAAGTAAATAAGGACCAGTAATTAAAAAAAAATCATTTATGACGACACACTTACTCTTACTTACCGTTTACATATAAATTTCTCCATTACAGAATGTTCTTTTTACACTATTAGTTAACACTAGACAGGATTTAAACCAAAAAAACCAAACGTATTCGAGTCTCAACCTTACAACTTTAACGACTTTAACCTCATAATCTCATACATCAATTTTAGGCGAAGAACCAATTCTAAAACGGTATTTACCAATTGGTTATGTTGACATTTAAACAATGTATTATACGTCAAATTTGTCACCAATTATTTCCGTGGTTATAGTTGGTTGAACGCCTAAAATTAAGGATTGATAAATCAACAGGGCGTCTTTATAGAAACAGAATCGGCATGATGGTTAGAACCCGTAAAAGAGATGATGTGTATACAGATTGGCCAAACTTTTTCTAGAAATAGTATTTCTGTGTAACGTTAAGAGATAGTGAATATGAAGGTAGAAAAGAAATAAAGCATACACCAGTGTTGTCATATTGTTTGGAGGGTAAGTCAACGCGCCGTTTGGAAACCTTGGGTCTACGTTTTTAAAGGGTGTTGTTTTTAGAGGTATAGAATTTTAAATTGAAATAAAACAACGCTGGATGATTCGACTGACATGAACTTATTTTTATTCGAAAGATAATCTTGTGGCATTACATTTTAAATATGATTTCTGGCATATCTCCAATCTGAACGTCCAATTTCCGATGACTTTTTCCAACACTTGTGGCCGTATATCGGCAGTAACACGGCGATTGTTGTCTTCCAAATGGTCAAGCGTTTGTGGCTTATCCGCATAGACCAGTGACTTTACGTAGCCCCACAGAAAATAGTCTAACGGTGTTAAGTCACAAGATCTTGGAGGCCAGTTTACAGGTCCAAAACGTGAAATTAGGCGGTCACCAAACGTGTCTTTCAATAAATCGATTGTGGCACGAGCTGTGTGACATGTTGCGCCGTCTTGTTGGAACCACAGCTCAGAGGGTCTTTCCAGTGACGAAAATTTTTGTGCGTCACGCTCCAGGGCTTGAAGCTCTTGAACTGCTCTAAAAAGTTAGTCACTGGAACGCATCCTTAGACAACGAAAAGAGATACTTTAAGAAATTTTAAAATTTCGTTGTTTTTAACCTTTCTTGGCTTTATAATAATGATCTCTTTTTAATATCTAATTCCATTTTAAATATATAATTTTAAAAAATCCATCCTTAATCATAAAAAAACACGTTTGAAGCACAAAAACCAAAGAGGGGTTGGTGCATGAGGGTAAGGGAAAGAAAAACGGAGGTAGCTCAGGTGCATAATACTTTCCGTCACTGGAACGCCATAAGAGTAGAACGAAATGCTCCTGAGCTACTCAGGAAACGCTCTATTTGCGTCACTGGAAAACCCCTCTTTTGGTTTTGTGCTTCAAACGTGTTTTTTATGATTAAGGATGGATTTTTAAAATTATCTATTTAAAATGGAATTAGATATTAAAAGAGATCATTATTATAAAGCCAGAAAGGTTAGAAACAACGAGATTTTAAAATTTCTTAAAGTATCTCTCTCGTTGTCACAGGATGCGTTCAGTGACTAACTTTTAGAGACAGTTCAAGCCTGGGCGTGACGCACAAAACCTCGTCACTGAAAGCTACCCTGAACGTCATGATTGATCAACCTAGGAATGAAAAAGTTAGTAATCATGGCTCTATATCGATCACCATTGACTGCAACGTTCTGGCCATCATCGTTTTTGATTAAGTACGGACCAGTGATTCCACCAGCCCATAAAGCGCACCAAACAGTCAGTTTTTCTGGATGTAACGGTGTTTCGACATACACTTGAGGATTAGCTTCAATCCAAATGCGGCAGTTTTGTTCTCGTTTCGGGTCCATTCGACGAATCTAGGCCTTGCTTGATAATCGTTTGGCTTCAATTCTTGCACGAGGTGGATTTTGTAAGCACGCAAAACAAGATTCTTCCGCAAAATTTTCCATAAAGTGGATAAACGCAAATCCAATTTCTGTGCTTGATGGCGGATGGACTCATTCGGATCTTTCTCAATGCTACGCTCTACAAATTTCAAATAACTATTAAAAATAAAATGTAATTCTTAAAAATAAAATAAAACGTAGTTCTTAAAAATAAAATGAAACATCTCAAATAAAAAAAAATAGATTTAATGCTCAAAAGGCCTCCCCTTTAGCCTCACAATAGCCTAGCCTATTGTAAAATTCTTGGCGTACTTTTTCAAATACGTTGGGGGTATTTTTAGACACGTGTTTTGAATTTTAAGCCATAATTTTTTTAAAGTTGTCGCCTTTTCATGCTGATATCCGAATATTATTTCTTTTAAGTAACCCCATAAGAAAAAGTCATTGGGCGCTAAATCGGGAGATCTTGGCGGATATCTTATTCTGCCTCTGGTAGCAATGATTCTCTCTGGAAAATGGGTATTTAAAAATTCATAAACTGCTCTACTATTATGCGCCGGGCAACCGTCTTGTTGAAACCAAATGTCAGCTAGGTTGACATTTAAATTCCTCAGGGCCGGTAATATTTGTTGTTCTAGCAGTTGTATATAACATTGTCGATTTAAGTTGCCATCTATAAGAAATGGCCCTATAAAGCCGGCTGTCCATGAGGGCGCGATTAAAGATACGCGCAGAAAATCCGCTGACACGTCCATTGTAGCGGAAAATATTAAAGTGTTTTGTTTTGAATATGGTGATTTTATCTTGGAATTTTCTTTGGTTGATACTACGGTTGTGAAGGTTGTATAATTTTGAAACATTAAAAAACTACAAAAGTAAATTTTGCTCTACGTGGCAACGTCGATTTTATCCCCTCGCTCCGTGCGTGCAGAAAGTGCCGTCGCGGACAGTACGAACGACGAGTTGAAAAAGTTCAGAAGTGTGTAGAGACAAGAGAGTCATGCGTAACTGACCTTACACAATTTTCTAGTTTAGTACGATGTTTTTGTAGTAAATAAATAGTTTTAAAAGTTTTATAAGTCTCTACTTTAACGTTAGAAGGTCCGAACCAGTCCCATATACAGTCCACAAGCAATTTACCCAACATTTTGGACCTTCGAGCCGGATAAAGCAAGTGAAACTACATCAAAGCAGCAAACCAGGTGGGTCCGTTCCATATTTCCTTTGTTTAGTTTCCTTATGCATGCAGTTTAAGGCTGATTAGTGATTGAATCAGCAAGTTTTAAAGCATTTAATTTTTCTGTATTATTCAAACTAGCAGTGCACAGCACTCTTGGGATAATTTAGTTATCAATTTTAGTTTGTTTGAATAATTTTACTTTTGGGATAATTTAGTTATCAATTTTATTGTTTAAACAATTTTTCACTCGGGATAATTTAGTTATCAACTTTAATTTGTTTAAATAATTTTTTACTCTTGGGATAATTTAGTTATCAAATTTACTGTTTAAATATTTCCATCATGTCGGAGCTTGAAAAACTTATAAAGAAAAGAGGTTCAGTCAAAGCTAAATTAACAATTTTTGAGAAATATGTTAGTAACCTAGAAGCAAAATACCCAGAATATAATCTTGACAATCAAAACGTATTTTTAGAATTAGAACAAAGATCTGAACGTTTCAATAATATTCTGGATGAATTCGAGGACGTACAAGGTCAAATCGAGGAGTCGTGTGACTCCCCGGAGACACAATACACAGAGCGCGAGGCGTTCGAGACGGCCTTCTACGGCGTGGTTGCCAGATCAAAACGGTTTCTTATCTCAGACAATAATTCTTTAAATAATACTGCAAGTAACAATGGATCATGTAGTGATCAAAAAATAGGTTCTAGCGTCAATGTACCGATAAATGATGGTATTAACTGCGGTGTTAGGTTACCAGTCATAGAAATTATGAGATATGATGGCGAATACGATAAATGGCTTGAATTTCGTGACACTTACGAATCACTTATTCATACAAATAGCAAGTTAGCGGATATTCAAAAATATCATTATTTACGAGCGTACTTAGGGCCTAGTGTTCTTGAAATAATTGCAAGTTTAGAATTTTCTGGATCTAATTACGAAAGTGCTTGGCAATTAATTTGTGACCGATTCAATAACAGTAGAATCCTAATTCAAAACCATGTAAAGTCGCTTTTTAATATTAGTAAAATTTCTGCAGAATCGGCAGGGGATCTACGCAAATTAGTAGACAGTGTTGCCAAGCATCTTAGGGCTCTTAAAACTTTAAATGAACCTACTGATCAGTGGGATACATTGGTAATATTTTTAATTACAACTAAATTAGATGAGGTTACTCTTAGAAAATGGGAGCAATTAAAAGCTTCTTATAAAACCCCCACCTTAGATAATTTAAATACATTTTTGAAAGAAAGAGCAGATCTTCTTGAATCCTTAGAACAGAGTAAAGCAGACAGTAAGCCACTTACAGGTAAAGGTACAGGTAAGTGGAATAAGCGCACAAATTCATTTTTCTCTGGAAATTTACCTAAAAAACCGGCATGCTCTTTTTGCAAAAAAGAACATTATGTGCAAGAATGCGTTGATTTCTTAAAGCTGAATTTAAATGATCGCGTAGAACAAGCTAAAAGAAAGCGATTATGTCTAAATTGTTTAAAGTCGGGACATCTTTACAAACAATGTTTTTCTGGGCCTTGCCAAAAGTGCAAAGCAAAACATCATACCTTATTGCACAGCGAATCTGACAATAAATCGCATGATAATACTTCGGATAATAAAAATAGGGATGTGCAGCAAAATCAACAGGTTCAGCAAAATAGAGATGTTCAGCAAGATAGCGTAAATTTATCTTCTCGTAATACAACTGTTAATAAACAAGTTCTTCTTTCAACAGTCTTAGTAAATGTTTTTGATAAAAATAACAAACGACATACTGCACGGGCGCTTTTAGACGTAGGTTCTCAAAGCAGTTTTTTAACGGAAAGTTTTCTTGCAAAATTAAAATTACCTAAAACTTCTACTGACATAAAGGTTACCGGTCTTAATGAAACTCAGTCAGAATGCAAGGCAAAATGTAATATACGAGTACAATCAAAAGTTAATTCATTTTCTACCGACATTTCATGCTTAATAGTACCACAAATAACGGGTAGCTTACCTAATTTTAAAATTGACAGGCAAAATATTAAATTTCCTGATAACATAAAACTAGCAGACCCCAGCTTTGACATACCGGGTAAAATAGATATGTTAATCGGTGCAGATTGTTTTTGGGATTTAACCTGCGTAGGTCAAATAAAATTAGGCAATAAAGGACCCTATTTACAGAAAACTAAATTCGGTTGGGTTGTGTCTGGGTGCGTACAAACCAGTTCAAGTCAGGTGGTACAATGCAATTTAATAAAAAATACGGATATAGATAAGCAACTTACTCGATTTTGGGAAGTTGAGGAATTTTCACATGTAAAACCTTTGTCTCTTGAAGAGAAAGCTTGTGAAGAGCATTTTTAAAGACTTTTAAGCGCAACCAAGATGGTCGTTTTGTGGTTACTATTCCTTTAGTAGAAAGTGTAGATAAATTGGGCAACTCGTATGATGCTGCCGAAAAACGTTTGTTATCATTAGAACGGAAATTTGAGCGTAATAGTGATTTTAAGAAACAATATTTTAAATTTATTGACGAATATTCAACTTTAGGGCACATGTCTAAAGTAAGCGGTAATGATAATACACAAGGGGTGTATTATATGCCTCATCACGGTGTTCTAAAAGAAAGCAGTCTTACTACTAAGCTTCGGGTAGTATTCGACGCCTCTTGTTTAAGCAGCAGCGGTTACTCTTTTAATGATTTGCAAATGGTTGGACCAACTATCCAGTCAGATCTTTTACGATACTTATACGCCATCGAAAGCATAACTACGTAATTGCGGCGGATGTTGAGAAAATGTATAGAATGTGTTTTGTTAATCCAGATCAAACATCTTTGCAACGTATTTTATGGCGTGATGATCCGACTAAACCGATCGATGTTTATGAACTATTAACTGTAACTTATGGCACCAAATCTGCTGCGTACTTAGCAATTAGATGTCTTTATCAGCTCGGTTTAGAATGTGAAAGTAAAAATCCGATTGCATCGCGTGTTATCAAAGAAGACTTTTACGTAGATGACATGCTAACCGGCGCAGAAAGCATAGAAGAAACAATATCTTTGGCGAACGAAGTTTCAGCATTGCTTAGCGAAGCAGGGTTTCATCTTAGAAAATGGATATCTAATAGTTCCGAAGTTCTACAAGGCATAAAAACATCAGATAAGACCGATATACTTGATTTAGGTATCAATGAAAACACTAAAACCCTCGGTTTAATCTGGAATGGTAAAAGGATTGCTTTTTATATAAGATAGGAACTAACTTCGGTACACGTGTAACAAAACGAACGGTTTTGTCTGAGATATCTCAAATTTTCGATCCCCTGGGCTTGCTAAGTCCAACGATTATTTTAGCAAAAATTATTTTACGAGATATTTGGTTAGAAAAATTAGACTGGGATAATTCTCTCTCACAATCTATTCATACAAGGTGGCTACAGTTTCGCGACGAATTGGGCGCGTTAAACGATCTCAACATTGAGAGACAAATTACTTGTAAAGATGCAGTTTACGTTGAGATTCACGGGTTTTCAGATTCGTCAGCTTACGCTTACGGCGCATGCGTTTTCATTAGGTCTCAAGACAAATATGGCAATATTTCGGTAAAATTGGTTTGTGCAAAATCAAAGGTTGCACCGTTAAAAACCCAAACTATTCCGCGTTTAGAGCTAACAGCAGCATTGCTGCTAGCAAGACTTATCGATAAGGTAAAGTTATCTTTAAACATGCTCATCGAAAAAATTACATATTGGTGTGATTCTACTATCGTGCTGGGATGGTTAAATATGTCTCCAAGTGTTTTACAAACGTTCGTTGCAAATCGCGTATCGGCTATTCAAGAATTATCAAATGTTAAAGATTGGAGACACGTGCCTACCTCGGACAACCCAGCTGATTACGTGTCACGTGGTGTTAGACCAAATAATTTATTGTCCCTTAATGCGTATTGGTCGGGGCCAAGTTGGCTAAAGCAAGGTGAAGACTTTTGGCCGAAACCTCAATTTTTCGATAACGAGCTGCCGGAAACGCGAAAAATAGTAGCGCAAACTCAAAAAATTACTTTGGTAAATCCAGTTATCAATTTTAAAAGATATTCAAATTTAACTAGGTTGGAGCGAGTTACTGCCTACTGTTTTAGGTTTAAAAATAATTGCTCAAGTTCTAAGGAAACACGAATGATCGGTCCTTTGAAAACTACAGAAATTAATAACGCCTCATTATGCCTTATAAAATTGGCACAACAAGATTGTTTTAAAAATGAAATTTTAGCCATTTCCAAAGGCAATAGTGTTGAAAAGGGCAGTAAACTCGCGAAAATTAATCCATTTATAGACGAAAATAGCATACTCAGAGTTGGGGGTAGACTCGCGAATTCTGATTTTAAAATATGCAAAAGGCACCCTATTATTTTATCATCCAAGCATGAACTTACAAGGCTATTGTTTATTCGAGAACATAAACGTCTTTTACATGCAGGACCTCAACTATTGCTAGCAAGCATCCGTGAAAACTATTGGCCCATATCTGGACGTAATTTAGCAAGAAAGGTTTATCATGATTGCGTTCGATGTTTTAGAGCAAAACCTGTATCTATTAATCCTATTATGGGTCATTTACCCAAAGAACGTGTAAATCCAGCTCCACCATTTTTTACGACGGGCGTAGATTACGCTGGACCGTTTTTAATCAAAGATAGACAAGGTCGTGGTTGCAAGGTCACTAAAGCATATATATCTTTATTCGTATGTTTTGTTACTCGTGCAATTCATTTAGAATTAGTGTCAGACCTAACCACAGAAGCCTTTTTGGCAGCGCTTAGACGCTTCGTATCACGTCGTGGAAGGCCTGCTAAGGTGTATTCAGATAACGGCAGTAATTTTATCGGGGCAAACCAAAAGTTAGAACAGCTTGGTATATTTTTGCGTAAAAATTCAGAAAGGTTGACTGAATCTTTTGAAAATGAAGGTATTTCATGGTCCTTTATTCCACCTCATTCACCCCACTTCGGTGGTCTTTGGGAAGCGGGAGTAAAATCTACTAAATACCATCTCAAGCGTGTTGCAGGAAATGAACTAATGACTTTTGAAAAATTTTATACCTTGCTGGTTCAAATCGAAGCAGTGTTAAACTCGCGTCCCATGTCTCCTCTTTCATGTGATCCTTCGGATTATACACCCCTTGACTCCTTCCCACTTTTTAATCGGACGTCCCATAACGTCAGTTGCCGATCCAGATTTGACCCAGATTTCCGAAAATCGTCTGTCCCATTTCCAGAAGATGCAAAAATTACAACAACACTTCTGGTCCAGATGGTCGCTCGAATACATTTCTGAGTTACAACAACGTTGTAAATGGCGGAGCAATCAAGATGAACTTAAAGTAAACGACTTGGTGCTGATCAAGGACGACAACCTCCCACCATGCAAATGGCTCCTAGGGCAGAATAGAAATATTACATCCTGGCAAAGATGGAATATCACGAGTGGCTACCATTCGAACGAAAGGAGGCATTATAAAGCGTTCCTTCTGCAAAAATATGTCCACTTCCAGTGAACTAATTTTAGTGTGTGTTTTGAAAGTGCGTTCTTTCAGAAGGCGGGGGGCGATGGATAATTTTGAAACATTAAAAAACTACAAAAGTAAATTTTGCTCTGCGTGGCAACGTCGATTTTATCCCCTCGCTCCGTGCGTGCAGAAAGTGCCGTCGCGGACAGTACGAACAAAGAGTTGAAAAAGTTCAGAAGTGTGTAGAGACAAGAGAGTCATGCGTAACTGACCTTACACAATTTTCTAGTTTAGTACGATGTTTTGTAGTAAATAAATAGTTTTAAAAGTTTTATAAGTCTCTACTTTAACGTTAGAAGGTCCGAACCAGTCCCATATACAGTCCACAAGCAATTTACCCAACAAAGGTCACTAGATGTCAATCATCATCTGTCTGTGGGATGGCAAATGGATTGGATAAGGGATAATAATAAACAATTTTAATTTTATTTTGTAAAACCCACTTTTGTCATGCAAAGAAAATAAAAAATCTTATTATTTTAGCTTTTTGAAGTTGAGCATTATGCAGGTACTATTTTTATTTTTCTAACCCAATACCTGTGCCTCCTTTTTGTCTTTTTGGTCGTATAAAAAGTAGAATAAATATCTTTTTTTTTTCGCCAATTATAATACTGAAGTAAATTATTAAAATAAGTGTAGTTAATATCGTCCATAACACTTATTTTATTTAAAATGGATCTTTAACGTCTTGTCTTATCTTCAAGCAAGAACTCATCAAGCTCATCAACTAGTTCAAGGATATAGTTCCTGGCTATTCATTTAAAAAATCTGCACAAATCTAGTGGAAAACGCAAAAAAGTTAACTTCATCTCAACTTTTTTGCGGATCCGCGTCGAAAATGGCAGAGGAAAAGCATTTTAAATTTGCAGTAACCAACCAAAACGCTGAATTATCATCCGCGAGCGAAAAACCGCTCTCATGGACTGCCGGCTTAATAGTGTTACCCAAAATTCTGCCCAAACATGGAGTTTTGGGGATATTGGGTTCTTAAAGGTATACTTAAATGTTTATTTTCCTTCGACCAATACCGAACGACTGAAGGATTATGGTGGCCATAAAGTAAAAAAATTTTTTATTCAAAAACAGAATAATCGGTAAACACTGATAATTTCTCTCATAGCTTCACAAAACTCCATTCGTCGAAAAATGCCTTGGGTTTTTTTGTACAATGTAATTTCGAACCATCGGCATCGGTATACCTTTGATATTTGATATGATTTCGGCTGAAAACTCTAAAAATATTTATTGGGCTTTTTGTTTTCAAATAGGTTTTAAAAATGTTTAAATGTCAGATAAATATGAAGAAAAAGGTTTGCAATAAACATTGACTGTCTATTTTTTTATAAGCAGTAGGTTTACGTATTATTTTGTAGGTTTTTATATTTTTTTATATCTGAGTAGGTATGGCCTTATATACTAAGGGCAAAACAAAAAAATAAAAGTTTATTAAAACATAACACCACTTAAAAAAAAGTATCGCACTCAAAGGTATGATATATGGGCCGGCTCTGTTTTAACCTAGACATTTTTAGGGCGAAGACACGGACAAAATGAAAAAGTAAGTATTGCCTAAATTATTCTGGACAAAATTAAAAAAGATACTTTAAATTATTATAAAAAAAACTAAAAGTTGCGCTTGTCTTTGAGAGTAAAAGTATAGAATTGATAATATGTTTAAAGCATAATTTAAACCGCTTTAACTTTATATATCACCATTACATATATATATATATATATATATATATATATATATATATATATATATATATATACAATTTAATAAGAGTTTTAAATTCTTGGGCATAGAGGCTCCTAAATGACAAAAAGAAAAGAAAACAAATACATAACCTGTTTATTCTAAGGCTCAAGAAAATTACTTCATATATATATATATATATATATATATATATATATAATAAGAAAGTAATTTTCTTGAGCCTTAGAATAAACAATTTAATAATAAGAGTTTTAAATTCTTGGGCATAGAGGCTCCTAAATGACAAAAGAAAAGAAAACAAATACATAACCTGGTAGAAACGACTACTTGGCTGGTTACTTTAAAATTACAGGTCTCCAAATAAATGGATGACCCCGGGTCGCAATGAAGACGGTGACACGTGTTTCATCCTTGTTGGGGAATCATCACAACCGCTTGTACGTTGCCCGACAACTTGGCTATGTTTTTCTAGACGCTAAACATAATTCTTGTCGGAACAAGGAAGTAAGTTCAGCGGCCAGAGCCATCTCGTCAAGCAATTTCAAAACAACCAGCCAGAGCATTCGTTAGGTTAAAACGGTAAAAGGGTGCCATCTAGGTGTATATGGCGTAAGTAGCATGTGTCACCCTCTTTTTGCCGTTTAACCTAACGAATGCTCTGGCGGTTGTTTTGAAGCCCAGCGACAGTAATCGGCCGCTCTTTCCTTGTTCCGACAGGAATTATGTTGCGTCTAGAAAAACATAGCGGGTTGTCGGCAATTTACAGCGGTGTGATGACAGAAACGATGAAACACGTGTCACCGTCTTCATTGGAGACTCCGTATTTTAAACAACCAATGTCGTTTCTACCGGAAGTATGTGTTTTCTTTTCTTTGTCATTTAAGACTCTATGCTAGAGGAAACTCAAAACTTCTTATAAATATATATATATATATATATATATATATATATATATGTAATGGTGATATATATATATATACAGGGTTATTCACGTTAAACGACACGGATTATTACAGCTTTATTATTTAATTTTATAAAAGTTTTTCTTTTTGGATAGATAGATAACTATGGGAAGTACAATTTAAAATTATTTTCATAATGTATAGGGTGTCCCAAAAGTACAAAAAATATTAAAGTTATATTTTTTTAAATGGAAGACCCTGTATATTATTTTATTTTTGATTTCTACGTCTAAAATAAAGGTAAGTTTTATTAAGATTCAATCCACCTAAACCTTACAGATTTTGAAATATTTTGGATTTTGTGAAAATGTAGTACCAATTTTCGGCTTTAAGCTCTTAACGTCTATTTTCTATTTGTAAACCATATTTACACTAACGTGTAATAAATGATTAGGTTTTCTATTGCAACTTGTAAAAATTCACTAAAGTATACAGGGTGTCCAAAAAATAAGATCAAATAACTACCAGCTTTAAACGGTAATAACTGGTTTAACTTAAATGGAACACCCTGTATTTTTATTAAAATGAGATTTAGAATTTAAATATCTAACGATTACTTTAATACTTCCCTATACCTAACTCTTTCCATTTTCATGGAAAATGCATATTTTGTAATGTAGACCGAATTTAAGAAACTTATTGTTTATCAAGTCACCTATGCCATATTGACATGTCAGAACAGCTTAAAACAAACGATAGGACTTTGACTGACACATTTAATTAACAATACTTCAAATTTAAAAAATAATAAACACAAGTTGAAAAATATGTAAATTTACTATAAAAGATGTTCAAAATGGCGACCGTCGGCCTCTAAACATAAACGTACCCTCTTCTTAAAACCTTCGGCAACATTTAACAACATTTCGGGGTTTATGTTTTGAAAAGCGTCTTTAATGCGCTCCTTCATATTTTCTTGAGTTGTTGGAGGTATATTGTAAACGATTTCTTTTATGTGCCCCCATAAAAAGAAGTCGGGTGCAGTCAAGTCAGGTGACCTCGGGGGCCAAATCTGAGGTCCATTTCTTCCAATCCATCGATATGTATAATTGACATTCAAGAATTCTTGAACGCCGCGATGAAAATGAGGGGCGCGCCATCCATTTGAAGCCACATCCTTCCTCGTATTTCTAAGGGAATGTCTTCTAATAGGAGAGGAAGTTCATGTGTCAAAAAATTTAAAAACATTAAGCCATTTAAATGTTCTTCAAAAAAATACGGGCCTATTAGATATTGACCCAATATGCCGCCCCACACATTTACTGACCACCTATGCTGGTTATCTCTAACTCTAAACTGATGCGGATTAATATCCGAATAATAGTGGAAGTTATGCCTATTAACTGATCCATTGTTGTGAAATGTGCATTCGTCAGTAAACAGAACAAAATTAAAAAAGTCTTCATTTTCCCCCACTTTGTCTAACACCCACATACAAAATTCAACTCTTGTCTCAAAATCATTATCCGATAGTGCTTGATGAAGCTGGATTTTATAGGGATGGTATTTATGTTTTTGAATTATCCTTGAAACGCTTGCCTGGCTAATGTTGATATTTTGCGCAATTTGGTTTTGGCCTATATGGGGATTTTCAATTAAAGAAGCAATCACTGCAAATTCGGTGTCTTCGTTTCCTGTCACAGGCTTTTGTTTATGTTTTTCTTTGGTAAAAACAGTCCCATTTTGCCTAAATTGTACTAAAAGTCTTTCGAAAACGGCTTTATTTGGATGACTTCTGTCGGGATACCTTTCAGCGTAGACTCGTGACGCCAAAAAGCAGTTTTCTAGACATTCTCCAAGAATAAAAATCATGTCGATCCGTTCTTCTTTTGAATAAACCACCATTTTAATTAGTAAATTAATCGATGAGAGGAATAAAACCAACAAACCTACACCTTCACTAACAGCTAAGGTCCTGTCGTTTGTTACAAGCAGTTCTGACATGTCAATATGGCATAGGTGACTTGATAAACAATAAGTTTTTAAATTCGGTCTACATTACAAAGATTTGCATTTTCCATGAAAATGGAAAGAGTTAGGTATAGGGAAGTATTAAAGTAATCGTTAGATATTTAAATTTTAAATCTTATTTTATTAAAAAATACAGGGTGTTCCATTTAAGTTAAACCAGTTATTACCGTTTAAAGCTGGTAGTTATTTGAACTTATTTTTTGGACACCCTGTATACTTTAGTTAATTTTTTACAAGTTGCAATAGAAAACCTAACCAATTATTACACGTCAGTATAAATATGGTTTACAAATAGAAAATACACGTTGAGAACTTAAAGCTGAAAATTGGTACTACATTTTCACAAAATCCAAAATATTTCAAAATCTGTAAGGTTTAGGTGGGTTGAATCTTAATAAAACTTACCTTTATTGTAGGCATAGAAATCAAAAATAAAATAATATACAGGCTGTTCCATTTAAAAAAATATAACTTTAATATTTTTGTACTTTTGGGACACCCTGTACATTATGAAAATAATTTTAAATTGTACTTCCCATAGTTATCTATCTATCCAAAAGAAAAACTTTTATAAAATTAAATAATAAAGCTGTAATAATCCGTGTCGTTTAACGTGAATAACCCTGTATAGGATTAAAAAAGCCTATTTATAATGCCTGTTATAATTTTTTTTTAAATATTCAAATTTAAAAAATATTTACGAACTAAGTTTTTTATTTTAGTTTATGTAAGGAACGGTACGGAATGGATATAACAAAATCTACAGTGTATCACAGGATAGGTGTTAGAAGAGGACAAATTGACAAAAAAATTTAATTTTAAATCGGTTTTTTGAAAAAACTGGTCGCATGGTTTTAAAACTAAAAATAGAAAATTTTACTCTGATTGGCATTATACCGGGCGAGTTGTAAGTAAAAAATAAAAAATGCCCTGGAATATAGTATTTGTGTGTACACACAAACTTCTAACACATGTATTTTTAAAATTAAAAAAGTCTTTCGGTATGAAGTGGGTCCAGTCCACTTACTGGCGCGCTTTTAACTACACATGCGCGGCCAACCAATCACCTATCGATGATTGGTTGCGTTTGAGATGTCGGTATTTGCAAGTAACTTAGGCTCAATAGATGTCAGATTAAATATGAATCCAAGTAAAAAAGGCTCTTAAAATGTGACAAATAAACAGAACAAAATTTGTAATTAAGTACTGAAGTAGCTATCTACTGCAAGCAAAAACGCAGCTGTTGAAAAAGAAATTTAAAAGATAGGTTAAAAGATTACAAAATTAAAATGTTTGTACCGTATTGTCTGTGGAAATAGTACCTCAGGGGTATACCATATATGCAGCAGATCTTAAAACATATTACTTTAAAAAAAGGGATATCCTTTACTGGATCATTCAACATATCAAATGTCCTTTTTTTTTTTTCACCCCTTTCAGGGGTCATCCGCACCCAGGTCCGACGACCGCCCCCTAGGTGGTGCACTGCAGCCTGAAGGCTTATTGTACCTTGACCCTACTCCTTCTCATTCACACACCATTCATTCCATAACTTGGATGGTTGTTGCTCAGTCCGCTTCCCCGAGCAGAAACACCGTGTGCCGCTGCCCAAAAACACCGCTGTCGCCGGACACCCATCCAAATTATGGGCGCGCATTCCACTGCTTAACTCCGGAGATCGACGCTCGCCGATACAACCGGAAGCCGCCACAAGCGCAAATGTCCTTAAATAAAACCGTATTAAATTATTGTGTTTTTTTCCTTTTACCTTCCCATATTTTTTTAGTTTAAATTGATATGATATTTAAAACTTATTCCATTTTATTTACAAGTTAAAAGATAAAAAATCCAACGTTATTTATGTGCAGTCTACACTTTCTATGGAAAGGAAATATTAACCTTAAAAATAACTTAAAATTATATGGCGTGTCTACTTAAGTTCGCACTATATAAAAAACTTTTCATTATCCCAAGGTTGATTGTCATCAAATATATAAAATTAAATTTATATTGTTTAATCATAAAAAAATATATATAAAAATATTTTATCCTACAAATGAATGAGTTTGCATATTTAGGAGTTATTTTTATTTCTAAACATTTTTCCTTATTAATAATTTTCGATATTTTCAAAAATAAGGGTACTTTTCTCTTAAACAAAATTTATATTTTCTTAGATGCCTCATATACTTCTGAAAAAATGAATATTTAATGATTGCTTTTTAGGTTATTGACCATGCAGAACTTTTATAAAAATAACTTATAATAATAAAATAATTCCCATATGTAGAGAACTTGAGCGGACACACTGTATCTAGGACGCGAAGCCAGAATTTTGAACAATTCAATAGATACTTCTACTGCACCGATTTTCATTATCTTTTTTTTATGATCTTCTGGGTACTGAGGCTTTTTTACCCCATTTTTAACTGTCTTAAAGCTTATTTTTGTAAAAAACAAAGTAAATTTAATGCAATTTTTGAAGCGGGTGGCGAATCAGTGATATATCAAACCAAGGATAATATTTAGCAGGAAGGAGTGCTCCATTTATTTAGCAGTATGTTTAACAAGTAATAAATATTGCGGTAAGACAAGCCCAAAATATCGCACGCAGTTAATGTCGTGCAAGACATGCATTATTCGAGCGTGGTGTACGATGGTAAGCTAATATTTTAAAAGTTTATGTGGTAAATGTGAGATCTTGTTATTGTATCATTGGTGGATAATCCGCCTGACGTCAAACAAATAAAAGGATATAAATACGTCTGTCAAATGTATTTGCCGCACATACTGTACCTCTTGTTTCGTTTTTTTTTGTTGTTGGGTTTCTTACTTTCAAAGATATATAACTATATGAAGCCCGTGGAAATTTGACAGGTTTAATCTAAACAGTAATAGCTTTGCATAATTTTGACGCTATAAAACGACGTAAGCGGACCAGAGCAGTGTTTCGTAAACCTCTGCTGTTTAAACAATAATTACTTTGGCAATTTCAAGAGAATGGACGGGACATGTTAGACACACTTACTATTAATAACCTATTAATGGTAGGGATATAATGTTTATTTTGCATAATAATACTTTGACATAATAATGCTTGTATAGTTTAAACTAAGTTGTTTATTATGTAATGGTAGGTTTAGATCTGACATTTATTAAAACGTTTCTATCTGACATACATATCATGCAATAAATGTCGGATCTAAACCTACCATAACTCTGAAATACAAAGCTCTAAAGTTTGGACGTGGTAAAAAAACAAATGGTTTTTTTATCTTTTTATTTGGATTAAACTAAAGACAATTATAGTTTCACTTAACACATTATATAAGGTTAAAAAAGCCTATTTATAATGCCTGTTATAATTTTTAAAAATATTAAATTTAAAAAACACTTACGCACTAAGTTTTTTATTTTAGTTTATGTGATGATAAACGGTACGGAATGGATATAACAAAATCTACAGTGTATCCCAGGATAGGTGTTAGAAGAGGACAAATGGACCAACATTTTTTAATTTTAAATCGACTTTTCAGAAAAACTGATCGCATGGTCTAAAACTAAAAAATAGAAAATGTTACTCTGATTGGCATTATACCGGGCGAGTTGTAAGTAAAAATATAAAAAATTTCCAGAAATATAGTATTTGTATTTTTAAAAATTGAACCAAATTTTGGAAGCAAATGTTGAAAGAAATAAATTTTATGTTATCATTTAAAGCTAAAGCATTAAAAAAACTATTTTTGTCAATCTTTTAATATGTTCTGCAAAAGCACTTAAATACTTGACACGGCAAAGTAAATTTTACAAAAATCTTCAACATATATTAATTATCTTTTAAATTTTGCTCCTTTTGCCCTATATTTAAGCTTTATTCCGTTATACGTAAAAAATTACAATATTTTCTTTTTACTTTGATGCTTTAACTTTAAACTTAAATATAAAAGTCGATACTCCTAAACATTTACACATACAATTTAGTTATATTAAAAAAAAGTACTTTGTTCTGGTATTTTTTACATTTTTACTTATAACTTACCCTGTGTAATCACAAACAAATAAAATTTTGTATTTCTTAGTTTTAGATTATGCAATCAATTTTTTTAAAATGCCATTTTAAAATTTAGAAATTTTAACACCCATCCTGGGACACACTGTATACAGGGTGTCTCGTATTTATATATACACAAAATAACTTTGAACCTGTACAAAATATAAACATAAACTTAAAACAAGAAATGTTTTATTTAAAAACACTCTTTTTATTGACACAACCAGTTAATATACAAGGTATCTCAAAAACAAAATAATAATTGTGAAGTTGCTGTACATTCTGTTAAATTTTACCTCTGTAATAAATTTTACATCAAACACAACACATTATAAATTAACAAATATTGCTGGTTTTTGAGATATCACCAGTATGCTGATATACTTTTGAACAAAAGTAAAAAATGAAAATAATATTTTGGTTTTAATATTTTTAAATAATTATGTCACAGTAATAGTGATAAATAATATATTAACATGTAATTAATTACCTTCCATTGTAAGAACTACTAATAGGTAAGTCAGCTATATTAATTGATCACCGGCCGACGAATGAAAATTTTTTGAACGTTGTTTTTATTGGAGTAAAAATATCACCAATTTATAGCATTCTAAACACAGAAATACGTACATATTTGCCCCATCACATCAGGTTTTTCTACAAAAAGAGAAAAGCATTTTTTTCAAAATTTCTAGAAAAAGTCATTAATTATATTAAAAATACATATATTTAAAAATTAACAAAGAAAAAATCAAGTGTAAGCATTGCTACAGAATTATTTAGAGTGACATCTGTTACGTTTAGAGACAAAATTACGTCTAGGTGTGATTTTTTGTGAGTATCTTCAGTAATATCACGTTTCAGTGACCAACAGTAATAGACCTTGGTACCTTGTCTCCATAGTTTTTATGTCTTGGTGAAATCTTTCTCCTTGCTCTTCCCTATAATCACTAAGATTATCAGGAAAAAATCCAGATGTGAATCTAAGAAGTGGAGTTTAATAATTTACACCCCAATTTTTTATACGTATCTAATAGGTTTGCCACCTTATTCTTATAGTGAGGGTGTTTGTTATTCCCTAAAAAATTGTTGACAACATCTTTGAACGCCAGCCAAGCTTCTAATTCAATAGTATTCATTGTTGCATCAAATTTTTCATCAGCCATCAAAGATCGAATTTGTGGCTCATCGAACACTCCTTCTTTTATTTTTGCATCAGATAATCTTGGAAATTTTTCAGGTAAATATCGGAAACTCGCATTATTTTTATCCAATGCCTTAACGAACTGTTTCATCATACCGAGTTTAATATGAAGTGGAGGTAGTAAAATTTTTTTGGATCAATTAGTTTATTTCGTATAACATTTTTTGGTTCCAGGTTTTGACTTATTCGAGGATTCCATTGTTTTTGCACGTAGTGCTTTTCTCGAGCCCTACTATCCCACTCACACAAAAAGCAAGGATATTTTGTGTACCCTGACTGCTGACCTAACAACATAGTTATAATTTTTAGATCTCCACAAAGCTGCCAACCGTGTTTCTCATATCCAATTTTATCCAGTAACGTTTCCAAATTTTCATACGTCTCTTTCAAATGAACAGAATGAGCGACTGGAACAAAAGCGTATTGATAAGTGTTGTGTAAAAGAACACCTTTTAAACTCCGCTTCGAAGAATCTATAAAAAGTCTCCATGCTCCGGGATCATATTGTGCTCCTAACTTTTCAATAAGATCAGCAATATTTTTACAATAAACTAATGATTCTTCTTGACTGAAGAAAGGTACAAATTCTTTTTCACGTTTTCTATACCAAGCAAAATATGTATTCGGAGCTAACAGGTGTTTTGCATGAAGTCTAGACCCAAGAAGTTGAGCAGATTCTTTAGAAAGATTCAAATCTCTAACCAAATCATTCAATTCCCCTTGAGTAAATTTCTCTGGTTGATTTAAGATTGGTTCAAAAACTTCTGTTGACTCTTGACGCTGTAAATTTACCTCTTCTGATGATGTTGAACTAAGATTAAATATTGTGCTTGGAAGGGGCACTGGGATGCCTGGACCGTGTGGAATCGGACGTGTAACTGAGGGTATATTTGCGTAGGATATCTTGTTTTTATTTGTAGCATTAAAACCTTTTACATTTGTGCAACAAAAATAACAATCATCAATATGGTTAGTTTGCTCTCTCCATATCATAGGTCTGCCAAAAGGTAGAGATTGTCGTTTGCGATTTGTCCACTGCCTCAATTGTTCAACACAAATAGTACAAACTAACTGCGGAGTCCACAATTTTAGTTTTATTTTGAAACCAAAATAAGCATTATATGAATTTTCCACAAACTCAGAAATTTTTTGTTTTTGCTTTGAAGTCATAAAATTTCCACAAATGTAACAAAATGTATCTGCACTATTATTACACTTTCTAGAAGACATTCTGTTTTTTAGAAGTTTTTCAACCACTAATCATTAATAAAATGTATTAAATATCAAGAGTGAGACGTAAACAAATTTTTTAAATAAACACAATAATTTCACTAAAAAGTTTGTAAATAAAGTAACTGTTAAGGCTTATTTTCATGTAACCGGTTTGGAATGGTTGTGTTATTGTAGCAAGTAATATATTTTCTCACGTGAGGACGCACAATTCGAGAAACGAGCGCTAAAATTCAAAAATTTAATTTATTTTTGTCAGAAAATATAAAACGGCTAGTAAATTAAATTTACTAAAAACCTGATGTGATACAAAAGTAAGGTCTGATTTTCGTGATTAGCTCTACAAAATTAGTGAAAAAAATTAATCTGAGCTTGGACAAGGAAAATCATGTCGGCCGGTGATAATATTTAGTTTATTTTAGATACATATTTACTTGATTACCTTAAAAACCAGCCATAATTGACGTATTGCTGTTATTAACTGAAATTAAGTAAATGTGCCTAAAATTAGATTTGTGCCTTACCTTTTAGTAGTTCTTAAAATAGAAGGTAATTAATTACATGTTATTATATTTATTTGTCATTTATTGTGATCGTGACATACTTATTTAAAAATAATTAAAACTAAAATATAATTATCTTTCTTCTCATTTAATCGTTAATGAGCAAATTAGCATACTGCTGATATCTCAAAAACTAAGCAATGATTGGCGTATAGCATGTTATACATTTTTCATGTAGAATTTAAAACAGAGTCAAAATTTGATAAAACATACAAGGTGCTTCATTTTAAAAAAACAACTCTACCATATAAATATTGCTTTTGAGATACCTTGTATAATAACTGGTACTGTCAATAAATAGATTATATCAAAGTAAACATTTTTATTTTATGTTTATTTTTGTATCGTGTCTAGGGGCGAAGTTATTTCGTGTATAAATAGAGTTGGAACACCCTGTATAGTTAAAACGCGAAGCCATATTTTTCAACCACTTCTTTACTTAAAAATCTAAAACATCAGAAATTTTTTATCCTATTCAACCAAAATTTTAAAATCATGTAACACTTTTAAAGAAACTAACAGGCTTACCAGTAATCTCGTGAGCATCCAGTGTAAGCGATTACGGTCCATTCTGGTATTCTATTTTTGTTAGTATGGTTCGGTAGATGGCTGTGATATGCCATATATATTTTTCAGATTTGCTAATCTTACTCTGAATTTTATTTGTTAAAGTTTAAGAAATAACCTTACGTTGATATTAGTTATTGGAAATTAAAAAGCAAATATTAGTGTATCTTTATCTAAAAAGTCGTAGAAATTTCGTCTTTGAAAGGAAAGTTAGTGAAAGCTTGGCATTTTTCGACTTTGTAGACAGAATATTTTATACCAAAATATTAACTTATTTGTTCCTTTACAAGCGAAAAATACTACAAAATAAAATTGTAGAGTATACTTTTATTTAAATTGTGATACACACTCGTGGATAAAATTCCAAACTCAATACTAAATACCCATTTTCAAAAAGACACACGCAAATTTTATCCTGATTAAGGATGCACAGGTACGACAGTAAATGTAAATATAATTTATTGATAGGTTTAATAAGCTGACTAAAAATTATCTTAGAAGAGAATATGAGTAATTTTTCGCAAAATAACCCTAAAGAAGAGTCTATTTTTAAGTTTTTCTAGTTACTTATTTTTAATTTTTTCGGTTTTTTGGGGAGTTTTTTTAATAAGCTGTTTAAGAAAAAACAATTATATTTGGCGCGTACCCAAACAACATCAATTGTATACTTTTTGCTTTTGCTTTTTTTGCCTGCTCGTGAATTTTGTTTTTCATAGCTCACTTTATAAGTTGGACAAAAGTGTATCTTAAAAATATCTTAATGGACTTACTTAGAAAAATGCATGCAATAAATGATTATTGATACTATAATATGGTCTTTTCGTTGGGTACACGCCAAAAACCTGGAAAGAATGGGACCGCTTTGGTCCTGGTCCCGGGGAGCTGACCCTGTTCAGCCCTATTGACACCTATGAACTTGCCGATTGCCTGAAACAAAACAAAGAAAAACTTCTCGAAAAACCATAAGAAAAAAATTTATTAAAAATCGACGTTTTGGTGGCAGGTTTGCCACCGTTGTCAAGATTAAATAAAGTTAAAAGATTAAAATAAAAATTAACTTATATTTAAACTACAAATGTTTAAAATTTTTAGGTTTTAGGTGAAAATATTCTAAGAATATTTTAATATTTTTGTCAAGAGTGGCATAAATTGCTAGTTTTTTTTAAATTTAGAATACAAAAAAGGTGAAGCGTTGGTTGAGTTTTAGTTTTTCTGAAGACAAAAGGTTATTAAGTGTTATTTAAATTAACTAAAATTGAGGCTACACAATCATCTTTATTTAGTAATATATACGAACTTTCTTTGAGTTGGCGTTTTTAGAACAAGTTTTCATTGCTCAAATACTCGAAGCATCCCAGTTTATTCTATGATAAATATCAAATGCGTGTTGACAGATTTTTAATTTATGGAATTCTGTGTTTTTAATGTATGATCTGTGTTTTTTAGTTGTTTGGTTAATGGTCTACCTATATAAAGCTTATTACATTCACAAGGTTTTTTATAAACACTATTTTTTGTATTTTCATTTAAGCTGTATGGTTTTGTTTTTGTTAATTGACATCTAATAGTGTTTTGTGTTTTAAAGATTTTGCGAATAATAAACTTATTTCCTATTAGTTAAATTTTTTTTGAAGCGGTCCCATTCTTTCTAGATTTTTAGCGTGTACCCAACAAAAAGACCATCCAATAAATGAATTCGCCTAACCAATATAAAGCATATCATTAATTATTGCTTATATCATTTTTTTAGACTTAAGTAATTTTTTTATTTTATTAAATATGACAATAAAAGATAAATATGTGGCATGAACTAGGTAAACTAGTATTTTTTTACATTTTACGTATTTTTCAGTTACTGAAAATTGTTTGATAATGTTTAAAATGATAAATATAGTTATCAAAAGGCTTTTGCAAAAGTTACCCATTCTTTAACTGACATAAAATGGAGTTTATATTTTTCTTAGGCTACAAAGTAATGCAACGTAAAACAAATAAAAACACGTATATATGTGTTTCCTGAGCGCTAATCACAAATCTAAAAGAACGTTGGGCGACGTTACGTTTTGGATAAGTATCATTAAACTTAAGATGCAAATACCCCTTATTTTTCACTTTTTTCGCACTTTTTTCAACAATTCTTGATTTAAACATAAATTGACACCTAATATTTGATTTCCACCTCTTAAAAACCTATTTTTATATTTATTTTAACCTTTTTTCTATAAAATTGTAAAGCTCGGTTTTTAATTATAAATATATTTTTTAAATCGATTTATCATTTTTCTAACGCAATTACAGTTCTGTAGCCTTCAAAAAGGGGTTTCGATCGTCTTTTTGCAATGTTTACTGTATTTTTTATAGATTAACTAACTTATTTTTTTTTAAGTTTGTTGGCTAGTATACCTTTGAAAAGCTTATGAATAGAAGTACCTTTTGGTGTTTTGACAATGTCCCCCTGATAATGGCTAGTTTAGGTCGAAATCGGTAAACAGATTTAATTTAAAAAATTATACCTTCTGCCGAATTTTCTTTTTACTCTTAGTTTTGTTGTTTTATAACAAATTTTTGTTTTGTACAACACCACTTTTTATTCTTTATAATGAAAAGCATTTTTTTTTTTAATATTAAACTTTTAAAAATTTGTGAATAGAAAGGACAGAATTTACTTAATAATACTTTTTAATAAAGGTACTGATTATTGTGCGTTCAATAGTAAAAGGGCACAATGTCAGTTGTTGCTTTTAAGAAGGCACAAAAAAATAATAACACAAAAACAAGAACCCACAAACTCTACTAACAGAATAAGAAAAACAAAGATGGCAGAAATCGTCGTATTTTCTGATGACGTAGAATATGCTACAATCACGATTTAATAATAAGACAAGAGAGCTTTAAGGTTTAGGTGTGTGTTTATAGTTTCAAAAATATTATTTTGAGAAATGAAAAAATATATATTAATTTTTAATATTATTTCAATAAAAAGCAATAGTAGGTTATTAAAAATAAAAATCATTCTTGTCTTATCGCATATGATAACTTACCAAAATTAATTGTACAGTTAAAAAAATTTTTTTCGTAATAAATAAATAATTTTACTTTTTATATACAAACATTATTAGGTTAAGTTAAAATACATTTTAGTAGTAACCCAAAAAATAAGAATTTATCTAACAAATAGTGTTTTTTTTTGTTATCTTTGGACAATCCACTAAGGCTGAAAGCCTAAATACTAACGTACCGTGGGTAACGTGTTTATGTTATTTTAATAAGTTGTTAAAAGTATTTAACACTATTTTTGTGCCAAAATAGCATTTTTGTTATTTTAGTATCGCTGAAATATCTCCTGCTTTTATTTTATATAATCATGTTTTCTTTACTGAACACTTTAGAAAGCGTTTCTATGCTTTAAAAAGTTTTAAAAATATAAACGGAAGTTTAAAACATATATTTTTGCGATTTTTTTATATTTTGGTTGATTGCAATTTTAAACCACCCTTATATTCTGCGACAATTTTTCATATAGCGTATAGAATTTTAAATAAAGCCAAGCTTTTTATGAATAATAACTTTCTTCTAAACATTAAAAATAAAATTTTCAGGTATATTTTTAAATAGAACATTATAAAGAGGCCGGTTTGCCCGGTTTTTACGGACTACTAAGCAAAGATATGTTAAAAAGCGCCAACTTATCAAATTAGTCACCAAGCGTGGGAATACAGTGATTCAAAATATTAGGAGTTAAAAAAGAAAAAGAAGGTTTCGCACGGTATGTAACTATTAAATTAAATTTTTGCGATAGACAACTTGAAACTTGCCCAATGCCTAATTCCAAATACAATAATTGCATAAACAGTTAATCCCTCGCGGACAACACTAATAAAAAAAAATATTTTTTTCTTGTATGTCAAAAAATGCCCTTTAATACATAGAAGACGTCTCCCAAATTTTCCAACAATATCTGTTATGGTAAAAAGGTATTGTAAAAAAACATTTTTTATTTAGTTTTACCACACTGTAATTCCAAAAAAAAGTTTAGGACATATTTTTTAAATAAAGTATTTTCCTATTATTTGTTAAAGCATTACCCCTTAAAGTTTGTCGGAAAATTTGGTGGACACACTGCATAACTAACATTTACATTGTTTAAAAATTCAAATAATTATATCCTTCATTTAAGAGGTTTCAATTTTAAATAATATAAAAAATAGTTGAAATCGGAGCTGCTATTGAGGACTTTTGCCGATTGTTTGTTTTACAGCTTCATTGATTCGACTAATAGTATAGTATCAGTCTCAAATAACCACCACCCATTTAAAAATAACTTGAAGATCTTGTAAAACGTTTTATTTTAAGTATGATCATAATTATAAATAAAATAATTTTCCCCTAATTTATCACTATGCAATACTCGTATATTACAATTAGAAGATAAAAATAGGTTATAAAATCTTTTTTGTTTAATTGCCTCCTTTGGTGACCTAGTTTACTTCAAGTAAATCTCTAAAAGCGCAAAATACATACATATATATTTACGACCATATTAATCATACTCAAAAACGTTTTTAATTTTTTTTTTTTGGGTATTTTGCACTTTTTAAGCAATTTGTTTAAATTAACTTAACCAAAAACTAATATTGATTATGTTGCGGTTAAGCGGCAATGAAAAAATTCTTGTCCAGTCAGGTCATCCAAATTAATTATCCGCTATAATAACTTTATTATTACTCAAAATGAAAATTTGTGTAAATTGGCAAACTGGTATTATTTTAAACGCTCTTTATTATTAAAATTGAAAAAAATTGCAATTTTTGTTTTAAACCAAATCGTAAAATACAATTCTTTATATATACCACCCTGTATAATATATTAACATTTAAGAAACCTCTCGAAAAGCTTTAAATAATACCATATGCGATACTTATATATAATTTATAATAATTTTGGATATATGACTATAATTTGTATAAGTGTGATGGTCAAATAGATTTTTAAATTAAACACCCTACATGTATATTGTATTACTATTGGAAATATATTTAAAAAACCTAAATAAAAATACCAAATTCATTATGTCTACTGTAGTTTTAAAAATAAAATAAAATGGGCCCACAGTAATCCGACAAACGTTTAGCAGGGCAATAGAAGACTATAGAATTTATCGGATTATAGTATACTGTCCCTCTATAGTCGGGTGTTTTTTGTTTAAGAATACTTTATAATCTTACAAAAAACTGAAACAATTGTGGTGGCCGCGTGCAAGTGACAATCCGTTTTAAAATGCATTGGCGATAATTTGCCAACATTTTTATGTATATTTGACAGTACTAGACCTGTCGGATTACAGTGGGCGCCGGATTAGACAGCGTTCGGATTATCACAGGTCCAATGTAATTCAAATGTTACAAATAGTGCATAATGTAATTTCCAGTGTTTATATGGCACTAATCTTAGTCCTTACATTTTGATTCAGTAAATATTTTTAAAACTACAAATAATGTTCAGTTTAAGTTAGTAATATTTTTAAAACTATAAGAAAAAACCTATCAGATGAAAGCTGTTTAGAAAACGTTGTAAAAAAATAAAATATTGTGGTTAAGGAGGAATATATATTAAAAAAAATCATTGGGCTGTTGCTTTAGCTGCGATACATTGTTATATTATGACTAACTTAATATTATACTAGTTATTCTTTTGTTATAAATATTCTTTATTTAAAGATTTTCCTATAAGCTGTCGTCGTATTTCAGATGTTCCAGCTCCAATTTCATATATCTTTGCGTCTCTGAGGAGTCTGCCAGTGGGATAATCATTGATATAGCCATTTCCACCTAAAAGTCATGACAAAAATATTAAAAGATGGTTTTGTAACTTTATATTCTTCGGCTTAAAATCGTAAGCCCTAATAAAGTCATGCAAGTGAAGACTTTTTGATGAAAGTCCATAATACCAGCTGCGATTTTAATAAAAAAATATTTTACTTTTGTTTTTGTATATTGTTTAAAATCAGAAACCTTTTAGAGGGAAAAAAATAATTATTTGTATTGTCTAAACAATATATATGTTATTTATTTAGGGTTTGCAAAATATCTCCCGACAAACTTTAAGGGGTGATTCTTTATTAAAAATAAGAATAACACTTTATATGATCCTATTGTTATGTCCGAAAAGTCCTACTTTCGGAACTACAGAGTTGTAAAATTTAAAAAAATGATTTTTTTATACCAGCTCAGATATTTTAAAGAAATTTAATATAGGTCTCCCACATATCAAAATAATTTTTTAAAGTACAAAAAAATACCAGTGTTGTTGGTAAGATATATAGGGTACATATTTTTTTTTTAGAAAAAAATTGTATGCCGCTGCGTCCCCTTAAAATAAAAAAATAGTTTATTGGATTTTTGTTAAGTTTTAAGCAATTTTAATTTTTTTCTCAATGCGGCCTTTAAAAGTTGACGTATTTTTACCAATATTTTTAAGTGTTTTTAGTCTAGCTTAGAAATTAAACCACGGTTTTAAGAAAATATCCAGACGGTAAAAATGAAATTCGCTGAAAAGTTTACACAAAAGAAAAAAAAGCCAATATTAACAAATAATATCCAGACTAATGTAATTTTTTAAATATCTTATTACAAATCAAATATTGTATGTGGTTTTAAAGCAAATATTACGAAAATTAAATATCTGCTATTTAAAGCAAACAAAAGGGTTTTAGTCGAAAAGGACGTGATTTTTGTGTGACAGACAAAATGAAAAAATACTGGATCAAAAGCTTTTAAACAACATGTCATGTTAACGAAACGAGAATAATAAAGAACACATCCGTTCAGAACTATAGCCTAATTAAATATAACAACTTCTTATTAACGTTTTTCGGTAAGTAACTTTTAATTTCTGGATTGTGGTCTTAACGTCATTAAATATGAAAAGATGTACAGAAAACTTAAACACGAAAGCTTTTAAAATGTAATTTTTATCTCTGGTTAGGCTGGTGAAGCCGAAATTTAAAAATCTATTAGGGTAAGGCCATATAACAGCCGGCGAGTAAAAAATACCAACGTCGGACCAGCGTCTATTAATCTGGAATACTACGCCTTGGATGCGACATCCAAATTGCGGAATAAATGTCAACAGGCTTCAACTTTTTGTCTACACTAAAGCAATTAAAATCTAACCAGAGACAGTTTTAGTTTTGTTTATCGTTGTTTACGTTTCACATTGTCATGAAAGTTTGCATTTTGCAAAACTTTGAAAACTGAAGGTCTCCACCGCAGCAAAAACTAAATTTGTTTCAACTTGTTTTACCTTTTCCTTTAATCCTACCGACTTAAAATGAAAACACGAAATACACAAAAACATTTTTATTTTGTTGCTAAACAATGACCAACTTATCGGAACATTATGTAACTTACGTTGATCACGCAAGCGGCAAGGCGCTATGAAACGAGATTCGAGAATAGATCCGCTGCATGGCAAAAGGTCGCACTAATTTGGGTACTGAATTAAAAGGTATTATACCGGTGTCACTGAATTTATTAGACAAGCCATAACTCCGGGAGTTTGGACATATTATAATGTGACTTGGTATAGCTAAACAGTATGGGAAGAGGAGAGTTTTCCCATATTTTTTCTTTTTAGTCCCGCCAATATCGACGTGCCGCGCCGCTTATATTGGCGGGGTTTCATTTAATTACATGTAAAGCAGCTCGGCGAATTTTCTCTTGACGCGACGCTTCGTCTAAGTGGGCGAGCACCTTTAAGGTTTGACGAGAAATGGCTTCAATTTTAAATTTTTAAATGAAACACTCTTTGGATTCCTGAGACAATTTAGAGTGTGAAATATTAAAAAATTACTTGATTTTTTGAGTCATTTTTTATATTGCGTCTAGGTGGCCACAATTAAACGCAAATTATTCTAGTGATCCCATGTGATGTTGAAAAATACAATCGCAATGTTTTATTGATTAATATGAAAGATAGGAATAAAACAATTTGGCAAATTACCATTTTTGTGTCTAACTATTATTTTTCAAAACCAACCTTTTTTGAGACAATCACTTTTTATGTAAACATGTTTTTGACAAATCAGCAAAACCAATTTATTTTTTATCGGAATAAAAATAAAGTAATAAGTAAAAATGGACACCTACATAGATTCAATACTACGAAAGGCTTTTAAAAAAATGAAGTAGATGTATAAACTTTTAAAAATGTCAAACTACTATTTGAAATTGTCTTAGAAATCCAAAAATGTTAAAATATGTTAACGTATACATTTATAATTTTAAAATTAAAGTAATTTTCGGTTAAACCGGAACTAACCACAAAGTGAGAAATATGCGAAAACTGTCTTTTTCCATACAATTTGGTACTTACCATGTCTCAATTTGATATGTCTAATGCTCTATTTATGGCTTGTCTAAACCTTGACACCAGGTAGATTAAAAAAAAAATATATAAAAAATGAAGAGTTGTTAATTTTTTTCTATACAGAGGTGGTTCCTAAGTAATGAACCAAAGTTCTACTGAAGAATTGCGACGTTAAAATATTGCGATTTAACTAAACTTACCTTGGTACAAAAGTTGATGTGAATCGAGATACAGGGGGTCAAAGTTTAAAAAATATTTTCAAATTATTTCAATAATAATTAATACATTTTGAATACTGTAACTAAATTCGGTATCTAGGGGTTCCTTCATATGACCTATTCATATTTGATGGTAATATTTAGTTGTTAATTTGAAGTCGTTACCTACAGTTCTTTGAACTTCTTTAGAACATTTTGTGCTACTCTGTATGTACCATTTAAGTTAGTAAGTAAGCTAGTAAATTCTTCCAAAATTTCTACACAAAAAGGTGTACTTTGTAAGAATGGCTCTGAACCACCGTTTTCAAGATATTTGCATTTAAGTGATTCAGTGCAACCAAAAAAGTATATGAAAGAAAACATTATAATTATTCGTTTATAATGAGGCAGTTGTACAGGGTGTCCCATTTTGGTTGTCCCTTATGGGAAACTTGGAAACCATAAGAGATATTAAAAATCCGATACCCCATCCTCGAGCTCTTTTTGGAGAAAATATTTATGGTAAAAACAGATCATCGCTATCGCGAAGCGTTTCAGAGATACAGTGTGATTCTCGATTTTTTCACTTTTTGAAAAGGCCCTGTAGCTTTGTTGTTATTACAGATACGAGAAAACTAATTGCACATTATAAAGACACTTTTTTTCCGTAGAATCCAGTGGCGTAGCCAAAAAATTTTTTCAGCTGTAATTTTTGACATATGACCCAAACATGTTTTTTTTATTAGGGACACCCTATAAATGATTGGGTAATTAAATTGCTTGTTTTTTTCTGATTAAAATAATATATCATAGTAGGTGGTTTATAAATTTTTACGTGAAATATTGGAAAAATTATGATTTTAAAGACGCATTTTTATTTTAAAATTTAAAAATTTCCTACCATTTTATTTATAAATATATAAGTATGAGATTTTGGTAAATAATATATATGATGTAGAAGATTATTAATACGCATAATAAAATGATACACGGTGTCTCAAAAAATTAAAATAATTTTTTTTATTTTAAAATTTAAGAATTTCCTACAATTTTATTTATGAAAATAAAGGGATGAAATTTTGGTATTTGATAAATGTGATGGTGAGAAATATTATTATATATTAAAAAATGATACAGGGTGTCTCAAAAAATTAAAATGATTTTTTTAATTTTTAATTTTAAAAAATTTCCTACAATTTTATTTATGAATATATAAGGATGAAATTATGGTGGATAATATATATGATAAGAAAGAATATTATATATATATGATACAGTGTGTCCCAAAAAATTAAAAATAATTATTTTTATGTTTCAATTTAAAAATTCATAGCGTCCTTATTTATGAATTTGAAGCAAAAAATTTTGGTACTGTATTAGTATGATAATTTTGTATAAAAAATAAAAATCAAAGTTATACAGGGTGTGTCAAAAATTTTTCGATTTTTTTTTTTGACTTAATTTTTTTTTTTTTTTGTTTTTTTTTGCTCTGTTGGTAAAGTTGACATGGAGAATTCATAAAAAAAATAAAAAAATCAAAATTTAAAAAAAACTTCATAAATTTTTAAGTTTAATTAATTAATATAACTTGTTTACTATTGTTGTTGTAAACTAATTTTTGTTTTTTTTTCTACGGAAATGTCTCCTGAGCTCATGGATGACAGATTCCTTTTAAAACAAAAATATAAAACAATTTAAAAAACAGATAGAAGCCGCAATGCGTCTTTAAAATCATAATTTTTCCAATATTTGACGTAAAAAATTTATTAAACCACCTACTATGATATATTATTTTAATCAGAAAAAAACAAGCAATTTAATTACCTAATCATTTATAGGGTGTCCCTAATAAAAAAAAACATGTTTGGGTCATATGTCAAAAATGACAGTTCAAAAAATTTTTGGCTACGCCACTGGATTCTACGGAAAAAAGTGTCTTTATAATGTGGAATTAGTTTTCTCGTATCTGTAATAACAACAAAGCTACAGGGCCTTTTCAAAAAGTGAAAAAATCGAGAATCACCCTGTATCTCTGAAACGCTTCGCGGTAGCGATGATCTGTTTTTACCATAAATATTTTCTCCAAAAAGAGCTCGAGGATGGGGTATCGGATTTTTAAAATCTCTTATGGTTTCCAAGTTTCCCATAAGGGACAACCAAAATGGGACACCCTGTATAGTAGAAATATTACCCCGGCGGAAACTTCTACAAAAAATCATTTTACTTGGTTGCGTCAAAATAGTTTTTATGTGACAGATTTTTTGTCACAATACAGCGATTTTTCTATTTGGGTAAAAAATATTATTATTAATGTTGTGAAATAGTTTTAAAATAATGATAGCCCTCATAAAGCAATAAAACAAGCACCTAAAGTCTTAAAAATTATAAAAAGTAGGTACAAAATATAATTTAAATAATCCATATCCATCCAAAGCTTTAGACGCAATGTTTAACAATAATGTGATACAAAAAGTAGCCGCAACTATAACTTAAACTTAACTTCAAAAGCCTAATCACCTTCGTGATATAAATATAGACTTTTTGAAGGAAAGAGCGCGATCCGGGTTCGAATCTTACAGTCGGACATCGGATTTTTCATTGCTCGTCACTTGACCGTTGGCAATGGGAAACCACTGTGTAGTATTCAGCCATTCCTAGGTAGTAGTTATTAAAAAAATAACGTCCGTGGTGGCACTACCGCGTTGTCTAAAGGTACTGTGAAATGCAAAAATTGCATGTTTCAGTGCTTGGATAACGTTGACGGAACACGACAATAATGGGTTAAACATCCAGTAACCCGGCACTTACGGTACACTGGTATTTAGGCATACGCCTTCATAAGATGTCATAAAGATTAAAACAAAAGAAACATGTTACTATCGGGGGTAATTACACAAGTGTATCAAAATTATCGGTAAATTTTCTTGAAAGCGTATTGCCTAAAAACTACTAGAGTTCATTTTCATATTTTGGCGAAAGAGTCTGACTCCGAAGGAGAAAAGCTCTTTCACCAATATGTAAGAATGAACAAGAGTAGTTTGAAAGGCAATACACTTAAAAGCTAAATTATCTGATTATTTTGATGCACGAGTGTAATTTAGAAAAAAAATTACTCGAACAAAGTAAAACTACCAAATAAAGGAATAATAATTTTTAAATCCAACAATTAAAAACATGACAGTACAATATGCGATTTCTACTATGAAATTAGTGCTGATTATCAAGCAATAATTTTCAAGTAGACAAATAAGTGAATGTAATTTTCAAAACAATTTTCTATAGATTAAAGGAATAATTTCCAGATGTTTCTTTTGAAACTGCGTAAGGTATGTATGAAGAGAATTTTATTTTTCTATGAATACAACTAAGCAAAGCAAGAGCATCATATCAGCAAATCAGTATATTTAAATGAGATTTCGGTTTTAGGTAAAAACATGAAAGAGCTCAAAATTTGTCATTGTGCAAAAAAATAAAAAAAAATAATAAAAAGGGTTTTGTAGAAATACCACATAATTTTCAAATCCAGTAAGAAATTTGGGACTATAAAAAGTATTTTTTTGTTTACTTTAAACAGAAGCTTAAAATTATTTTATATTGTGTTTCGCTGTAATAACAATAAATTATATAAAACATTTTTTAAATTAGAGTTATTTTTATTTGTAGGAAAAATATTATACGTATAACAATATTTCCAAAGTTTTAAAAGATTTACAATAAAATTTATATTTAGTTTTAACATGTAAACAACACCTGTATGTACAAAAATGTCATTTAAAAAAATTCTATGTTATAAAAATGTCAATTTTGAAGTATTTTAGGTTATAAAATAAGAATTGTATGAATTCTAATACACCTACGTTTAGTAACTAGAAATCTTGATTCTCATTTGTTTATTCCGCTGGGGTAAAATTTCTACTATAGTTAAGGCTAATAAGCTGTTTCCAAAGGCATTTTTGGGTTGCACTAAATCACTTAATGACGAATATCTAGAAAACGCTTGCTGAGAGCGATTCTTACAAGGTATACTTTTTTGTATAAAAAGCATTCTCGAATATAATATTTTACTCAAATGGTACAAACAGGGAAGAGCAAAAAATATGCGAAGTTTAAGAGAAATTCAAAGAAGTTTAGGTAGCGTCCTCTAGTTAACACCTAAGAATTAACATAGGATATGATTAGCTTATGTCAGAAAATAATGACAATATTTAAAACGTATTAAATATTATCGAAAAAAATTTAAAAAATGTTTAAACTTTGATACCCTGTATCTCAGGTATTATTAACTTTTGTAATAGGGTAAATTTAGTTAAATTGCTATATTTTAACGTCGCAATTGTGTAGTTGAATATTGGCCTATTACTTAGGGACCACCCTGTATATAAAGAGAAAAAAAACCTTATATGCTATTGATCAAAATTAAATTAAAGAATGATATACTTTTAATATCATTTTATAACTATTGCTAGCGTAGCAGGAGATAACTGTCAATACTAGTTTCGGGCATGGAATAAAAGAACCGTGTTACTTGGGTATTTAGTTAAGTACAAATAAACTTTATTTTTCGAACGATCTATCGGCGTTATCTGGCATAATTTTTTAACGCATTTTCTAAGTTTCTCGTTCGTAGTAACAAGACCACGGTGCGGAACGGTAAGCCAGATTTGTATTTGGCTATGGCTTTTAAGACACGCATGCTCGTTAACCCACCTATTTGTTTACTACGCGAGATCGAAAAGACCCGAAAAATGCTCTTATCCACTGCGAATCTAAATGTAGGTTATCTATGATGCAATTACCTCTTTTTTTATGCTAAGTTAGAAAAGTTAATAGACCTGTTATATGTAAATTATTAAAAACCAAAAGAAGATAATGGTTAATGTGTATTAAATCATGTTGCATAAAATATTTGCAAGAAATACAACAAACAACGGCAACACACAAATTCCTATGTGTTGCAGAATGGAAAGAGCAAAATAGCGCTAATTGTTGTCCTTTTAAAACACCTGTCCTGGGACACACGGTATAATATGTTGATGCATATATTATTACTCCCCGTAAAATGGAATCTTGCTTTTTAAAGCGGTGTTTTAAAACTAAGCTTCATACTGAAAGATACAGGCCCCCGAAAAGAACTTCGCCCTTCCCGCCCCTAAACCCTGGCTACGCCACTGGTACCGTTAATAAATGGTGCAAAATGAACTTTCAGTCAACCCCCTAGGCCTAACGAAGTGAAAATCAAAAGGGGTCAAATATTTAGGAGTTATATTTGACCAAAAATGGACCTGTGGACGACATTTAAGCAAATAACTCACTTAGAAACTAAATAAACAACTGGAAACAATGGGCCTGGCAGAAAAAAACCTATGCAGGTTTTTCCAGGAAGAATAAGAAACGGCAGAATACTTATTGTACTATATTAGTAGGTGGTAGAGGAGCTTTTCTCGCCTGAGGAGGTACCACCCCACCACCCTTTAAGGGACCCGTGAAGTCTTAACGGACGTTTCGGGTTCTGGGTGTGTGAGTCAGTTTTCCTTCTTCCTTCTTTCTCTTTTCTTTTTTCCTTTTAACCCCCAAACTATGTACAAATGATGGCGGCACACCCGGAAGTAAAATGTTCCGGAGGTAAAATACCCCTCCATTCGGATCTCCGGGCGAGGGGTGCATCCGGGAGGCCTTCATCGAGAAGTTTAATTTCTTGTTTAACATCTGTCACAGCTCCCCTAGGTCGCTCAGATCATGGCTTAGTTACAATATCTTACCCTGCACATCCCGAGGTAAATGAATACATGCCACCACGCACCGTATGGCACTACAACTCAGCCGACTGGGATGGCCTGAGGGACTTCTTCGCCACTTACCCCTGGAATTCCACCTGCTTTTCTTCTGGTGATCCTTCTGAAATTTGCAATCAACTGACGGAATCAATTCAATTGGGCATTGAAACCTATATTCCACACACCATCAAGAACCCCAAACAATCCAATAACAAACCCTGGTTTTCCAAATCTTGTGATAAAGCTAGAATTTTAAAAGTTCATGCTCACAAAAAGTTTCTACAGGATCCTAGTCCAGAAAATCGACAGGCCAGCATTGAAGCAAGAAACTACTACAATCAAACAATTTCTGAAGCCAAAGACTCCTTCGACAATCGTATTAAAAACAAAGTACTCTCTTGCACAAATGGCAGCAAATCTTTCTGGTCCTTTGCGAAAAACATAAGTAGGAATTTTTGTACCAGTTCTTTTCCGCCACTAGCTTTGGAAGATGAAATTGTTTCTACCGCTAAAGGAAAGGCAGAATTATTTGCTAAACAATTTGCTGCCAATTCAACCCTTGACCCTCCCGTAAATCATCCAATTCCAGCGGTTACCCCGGTTCCTCATAAAATGCCCGATGTTGTTTTTAAGGTGAAACACATTAAGCGTATCCTTTCTTCCCTTAACACCAAGAAATCGTCTGGGCTGGATGGCATACCAGCAATCGTTTTGAAAAAATGTGCTCCAGAACTTGCACCAATCTTAACTCGGCTCTTTCGAATTTCTTACAACACAGGTATCTTTCCGGAAAGCTGGAAAGCTGCACGTGTTCAACCTATTCCCAAGGAAGGATCTAAATCTCTTCCATCTAACTATAGACCAATTTCAATTCTCTCAGTTCTTTGTAAAGTAATGGAAAAACTAATTAATTCACAAATTCTTAAGTACTTAGAAAAACACAAAATTTTGCATGACAGGCAGTATGGATTTCGCCACAAAAGATCTACAGCAGATCTTCTTTCCTTCGTATCGCACTGCTGGAATAAGTCTCTTGAGTTTCTAGGTGAGTCCCAGATCGTTGCTCTTGATATATCCAAAGCTTTTGACCAGGTCTGGCATGCCGCACTTCTTAATAAACTTCCCTCCTATGGTCTTTCAACTAAACTCTGTACTTGGCTCTCTAGTTATCTATCTGATCGTCGTATATCAGTTATTGTGGACGGCCATTCTTCAAGCTTTCACCAGGTAAATGCGGGAGTCCCTCAGGGCTCAGTTCTGGCACCAACATTGTTTCTTCTTCACATCAACGACCTTCTCTCGTCCACAACTAATTCCATTCATAGTTTCGCAGACGATAGTACCCTTCACTCCAGTTTTCAGGTTCCTAAACCCATTACCAAACCTGACTTGGAGGACAAACGCAGAGCGATGCAGATATCTCTTTCGCAGGATCTTGGTTTAATATTGGATTGGGGCGCTAAAAATCTTGTCCATTTTAATGCATCCAAAACACAATCGTGTTCCTTGTCGCGAAAAGAGTCATCAAATACTCATCCTCTACTTATGAGCGACCAAGTTTTACAGAGCAAAGACACCTTTAATCTTGTGGGCGTCACATTTGAAAGTAACCTTAACTGGCATAAACACATTGTATCTATAGCCACGGCAGCTTCAAAAAAGCTTGGATTTCTCTTTCGAGCCAAAAAGTATTTTTCCCCTTCTAATTTATACACTTTATATGTGTCCCAAATCCGACCTCCCTTGGAATATTGTTCTCATATCTGGGACATGGCGTCCCCCACAACCCTAAGCATTCTTGATTCTATTCAAAGAAGAGCTATTCGTCTCATTAATGATCCTTCACTTACAGAAAGGCTTCCCTCTCTTGCACATCGTCGGGCTGTGGGGGATTTATCGCTTTTTTATAGGTACTTCCATGGCTTCTGCTCTGAAGAATTGTCCAGTATAGTTCCTCCACTTATAGTTCCCAACAGAGAAACCCGTGGTTCCGCGCGTATGCATCCCTATACGATCCAACTGGACAGGCCCCGAACTTCCCACTTTGTTCCTTCTTTTATCCCTAGAGTTTCTAGGTTGTGGAACCGGCTGCCCGCGGAGGTCTTTCCTTCCCCCCAAATTTTCAAGTATTTAAGTCCCGTGTCAACAAACTCCCTCTTACATCGCTTAAGACACCCACGGTACGTTAGTATTTAGGCTTTTAGCCTTCGTGGTTTGTCGAAAGATAAAAAAATAAAAAAAATAAAAAAAGCTCTTTGTCGTCTGCGGTTTGCAAGGCTGGGTCAGGAAAAACCCAAAGCGGCAACTTTCAAGCCAGTCTCAAGCTTGTGGAGTCTTATTAAAATGAACGGCTTGGATAGCTTACTCTAACATATAGTTGGAGAACCCACAATAAACCTGAGCAGGTAGCAGTAATAGAGGATAGACAATCCACCTATAAGCTAATCTAATCTAATATTTGCTTAAAAATCATTTTATGAAACTGGGCGCCTATTATAAAATTTTGATTGTTATACTTTACAAACATGTGCTTAGAAAATAATAATTTTAAACTGACTTAAATTTTTTGCTAGTCAGTAAATAATTTTATTGCTTCTTATCATTTTAGTATAATAATGACAAAAATTGTACCCAAAATTGATTGTATACGAAAATAAAATTTTCTTTCTCTCTTTAAATTCTACTAACTTGTTCTTATAGCGCACTATGAAGCATAAACTAGTTTACCGTATGATATTTTCGTCTCTTCTAAGATTAAAAAGAAATAGATAATATCATTTTAAAGATTTTTTAAGGACCATTTAATAATTTTGCATTTAAGATTATTATTACTGAATAGTTTGTTGCTTGGTAGTACTAATAAGTAGGAATAAAAAAATTAAATTGTGGCACGTTAAAAGTTTATACATTAAATATTTAGAAAATTTTTTTATCTTACCCAAAATCTGTATTGAATCTAAGGCCATCTGAGTTGCTTTTTCTGCGCAATACAAAATGACCCCTGCACAGTCCTTACTATTTATTCTTCCATTATCACAGGCTCTGGCCACGCTATAAAGATAACTACGGCAGGCGGATAAAGTAGTATACATATCAGCCAATTTACCCTAAAATGCATTTTTTTAATTAGTTACTTATAGCTTACAAAACTTTTTTTTCCCAAGGTTTACGAGTGGTTTGCCTAATAAACTGAATAAGCAGATGATATCTCAAAAACCACCAATAATTGACGTCTAGTGTATTATACATTTTGATGAAAAAATGCAATAGAGTCAAAATTTGTTAAAAAATACAGTGTGAACCAAATTTAACTTGCACACTTTTTAACTACCGATAACTTTTTATCTGTTGCGCCTATCTTTTTTATTTTTAAGGGGATAATACGCAAATAAATTTTTTCTGGGTTTGCCATTTTTGGTCAAATAGATTTAGTCAGAACCGGACTTACGGGATTTTTTCCGAAATGATGCATTTAACTCCATTGTAAAAGAAATCGAGTTTATCTGCAATTAGGCTAAGACGCTTAATTTTAATTAATTTATTGTAAGTTGTGTCAGAATCCAACTTAGGAACTACAGTAACCTCACGTTTTTGATTTTCAAAACACACTAAAAAAAGTTCCCTGTTAAACCCGTGAGAAATGCATGCTTTATGGAAAGGATCACTTATCAAAAATAATCATAATTTCTGAATCCTCGAATTGTTGACATTCGCTTTTACTGAATCATTTCCCATAGTTTGTCTACAAGAAGTACAAGCTTAATTGGATGTAGTTATGCAAAAACCTACCAACCAACAAATATTTTGTTTTGAAAAAATCGATAATATTGTTTTAGAATACTTTTTTATTTTGTTTCTTATAAGCTTAAATTTATTCTGTTGCAGCTAAAATAGGTTGAATGCTATTTAAATGGAATTTCTAATATGCAGTTACTGATTTTTATTTTTTAAAAAGATTTTTGTGGATTGGTAGGTTTCTGTATATTATAAAATGGGGTTTTTACACTGAAATTAATAAAATACATAATAAAAAAAACAACATAACTTTTTATGTTGAACATCGTTATCATAATTAACTCAAAGTCAAGATTGGCTAAATCAAACCCTTCAACATCTCTACTATATTGCCGTCGGCTTCTAAATTTTGATAAAATTCGTGACAGTCAACCGGAGTCAGATGCATCATTTCCCTAATATTTTCTAGTTTTTCTTCTGAAATTGATTTTCCATTTGGCCATAACTTAATGAGATCTAAAAATACTTCATTTTCTAAGGGGCAATTTCTTTTGGTTTTCTTTTTTATGTCAACTTCTTGAAATGGAGCATCAAAAGAATTTTGTTGAATTATCAGGGCAAAGGGTTTATTTTTGTCTTTTCGAATACCTCGAATATAAAGCCAGTTAATATTGGTACCGTCAATAGCTATTTTTCGGTTAACAATGTTTTTTCAACATTTTTTATGCCATAAAACCCAGTTGATTTCATCTCAGTAACAACAAACGGCTTTTTCTTTCGGCAGCTACGCATAACGTTCATGTATTCCCCTGGTGTGTCTTTGTTGGTGCTTTAGGGCTGATATCGGCAAAATCCAAATCATTTGGTAAGAAGCTGTGTCCTGAGTATACAAATTTTAGTGTTATATCTTCCAGTTCAGAGATACTGTGTGAAATATATTTTAGTAAAAGGGTAAGCGTTATATTTTGGTTCTGACCGCCACATGAGTCACTCCAAAGTATAAGATGATGAACAGTCGGCAACAAGATACTTTTTACATGTTTAAGGATACAAGAACCTACTTCCTGAGTACTTCGTAATATAACAAAATATCCTATCGTCCTTTCCACCATGTATGCTAGCATTATAAACCCATATCTGGCGTTTATAAAAAGCTATGTTTGTCGGGATTCTTGACAGAGGCAAAGATTTTTCTAGATCAAACGTAAGACATTCCGTGTGATCATTATTTTTGGCTAATAAAAATCTTCTCTTCTTAATCTTTGGGCGTTTTTGGCGATCTCAAGGTGTTTGTTGTGCTTTTATTTTAGTTCGTTTTTTAATCTGGATCGGTTTCATTATTTGCTTGAATTTTAGGAAAATCGCAAATGTTACAGGTATCCTTTTTAAACGTTTAAATTTTATATTATAAACTTTTCGTACATTTTTTTTTATTTTATGATGCTTGGCTTACTGGATTTTGGTTTTCTTCACAGTACATGTTGTTGGGCCTTTACTGGCACTGGTACTCTTATAAAGAGGCACACAACAAGAGGACGGCATTTTCAAAAACTTCATAATTTGTTAAAAAACAGAAATTTACTATAAATTTAGTATATAATCTGTCGTCCCTTAAGTGTAAAAATCGCAAAGAAAATCACAAAAAAAACTAAACACTATACTAAGAGGGTCCTTTTGGTTCACTAGGCCAATAAAAAGTTAATAACACAATGTTTTAATTACAAAAAACTGGTTTAAACGGATGTAAACAACCACTTGTTGATACACCACTACACAAACATTAAAAGAAAAAAAAAGGTAAATAAAACATACACTGTACTAACAGTTGCAAAAATCAATTTTAAACATTCTTTATGTCCACTTAAAACAATTAAAAGGAAAAAACAACCGTTGAAAACGAAAAAACTGACAAAAACACTATACTTTTCTATTGTACCAGAAAACAAGAGATTCCGCCATTTTTTATCGTCGGATGACAGTTGATTGGCTTTCCGTGAAGTCGGTGTTGTTTTATCTAATCCTAACAACCTTTATAAATTCATACAATTTTTAAAACAAATTATTGCAGAAAGCTACCAACCCTCTTGGTTGGTCTAAAAGATCTGTGATTTACCAACAAGTGGGTTGGTAGCCTTTTGCATAACATATAAACATTATAAAATGTGCAAGGCAAATAAGAGGGTTGATAGGTTTTTGCAAAATATAAATTGTTTAATGCTAGGTCGATCACTTGGTAGATTGGGGATTATTGACAACAGAAAGCTATTATTTGGAATAGTACCTAGGTTCTTGCATATCATAGTATTGACGATAAAAAGTCGTTTTATGAGGGTTATTCAAAACTTTCGATTTTGTGGATTGGTAGGTTTTTGCATTACTACGTCCAATTGTAGCTAAATCTGATTTATTTTGCAACGAGGTTATATATAGTATTTTGGAAAAAGTCCAGTCCTGTCTAAATTATTTTCACCAAAATTGACAAACCTAAAGAGAACACATCTACCTATTGGCCTTTTAAAAATATAAAAGATAGACGCAACAAATAAAAAGCAATTTTTAGCTAAAAAGTGTGCAAGTTTAATTTGGCCCACACTGCACAGATCGTTCCATTCTTGACCATAAAATTTCCGCTTTTGAGACAGCTTGTATATTTACTTATACAGTTTATTGTGTGGATTCAACAACCATTTTTTATTTATTTTAGGTTTTTTTTTGTATCTTGTACAAGAGTGAACTTATTTCGTAAACAATAGAGTAGTACACCCTGCATTATGTAGAAATTGTGGAAAGGTAAATGTATACAAAAACATACATTTCTTTACCAAAATTTTAGATCTACAGAGTGTTCAGAAAGGTGTGATCATAATTAATCATATAAAATAAGTCCTATCACACTTCGTTAGGAAGTTGTTGATCTTTAAAGATAGAATAAAAAAAAACTTATTTTAATTCTAATTTTTGAGCTGTTGCCAGAGTACCAATGATATTTGGGCCTTACTTCAAAGTAATGCTTCTTCATAGGTAAACGGCAGTTTAGTAAGTCGGTATTATACAGGGTAAAACCTTTTCTTTTATTTCATGTACGTATTTTTGACAGAGGTGACAAATTTGCTTTATGTGTCCTTTTTTACAAAAACGTTTATCTTATTAAAATCGATATCGTGTACTGTTTTTAATAAAATCGTATTCCAAAAACAGACATACAAGCATTTCGTTTGTATTAAAAAAACCCATTTATTTAAGAGCATCATTAAAATTTTGAAATTTTTTAAAAACGGTGACTGACCTTTAAAATAACCATAAAAACTGTTTAATAATTTTAGCATGTTTTAATGATTTTCCCAAATTAATGTATTTTTGATTACATACAAAATTCTGGTTTGTCTGTATTTAAAATGCGATATTATTGATACATTACATGATATCGATTTAAATGACGTATACCTTTTTATAGAAAATAGATAAAGGAATCAAACACTTAAAGCAAAATGTCAAATTTGTCATTCTGTCAAAGAAACATACTCAGAGAAAATGAAAAAATATATGTTACTAACTTCAGTAAGTATCGTTTACCTATGGAAATAAGCATTACTATGAGGTTATTTAGTTGCCCAAATATCACTGTGGCAACAGTTTAAAAGTTATAAATAAAATATATATTGATTCTAACTTTTAAGCTGTATTTATAGATTGACGTTTCTGTTTCCATTGGCCGTTTGTCGTTTTTAGTTAGAAGATAAAACAACAACTTTTCATTTGTCAATTTTTAATTTCTGTTTACCGTTTCCATATACCATATCAAAAACCGAAACGTCAAATGGCAATCGGTGACAAAAATGTCAATCTATAAAATCAGCTTTAAGGTCACTAACACCCTAACAAAGAGCAATCAAAATTTTTTATATAAAGTATTAACATTATTTTGACTGACTCTAACACCCCTACTATTTATAACCATACCTTTTTGGATACCATGTTTAAGTATTAGGCTTTTATAAAATAATAAAAGAATATTTAAAAAGTTTAAAACATATTAAGAAAAAAAGAAACCTGAATAAGCTGAAATTCGCTAATTTTTTGCCCGAACTGCTCTCTTACATTGGCGTAAGAAAATGCAACATCGCAACAAGCTTGCATTATTCCTAATGGGCCTGCCGCGCAGACCAATCTTTCCAGATCTAATCCACTCATTAGAACATATACGCCTAAAAATAATAAAAACCATAAGAAATAAAAAGATGGTTAAATGAGAAAAATTGTGGACCATATAACCGCAAATACACCTAATGCCGCTTTGATGATGGTTTTTTGGTTATTGAGATATTTTGAAAAAAAATAAAATGTACATTTTAGAAAAATGTTATTTTTTATTATTTTTAAAATCTATAAATATGTTATTAGAAGCACTTTTTAAGAGCAATGGATTTCTGCATTCAGATTTTTATTTTAACGTTTTGGTTAATTCTGCCATTTTTACACTATTAAAGTAGTCCTTTTTTATCATCCATTTTTTTTTATAACGGCCATTTCATTTTCCAGTACATTTTTAAAAAAGTTTTAATAACCTTATTACCCAAACAAAGACGGATATTTTCTTTGTGTGCATCGACGCTTTAAAATAATTATTAATAATCTCGAGCTACAAAATTTTCTCTCAGAAATAAGTGTATGCGCGCAATTTTTTTTAAGTTTAATGTCCCGTCACTTTTTTCTTATAATAAACAAATTCAACACTGTCGTCTTTAAATTGACACGAGCACAACTTAAAACAATGATAATTATAAAATGGGAAACAAAATAAATTTTGTAAGAATAGGGCTACAAATTAAATTATCGACCGTTTATTTCCATGCAATTTTGACTCTTCAAAGAATTGTACCATTTTTTTGCTAAATGCAGTATGTTGTATATTTTGTAATTATCATTTATTAGTTATAATAATAAAACCAAACTTTAAATAAAGCTTTACTACCTGACTGCAAGAAGCATATTTTTTCAAAATATTCTTGAATGTCTGTATTTCGATTTTTAACTGCTTTAAATATTTTTTAGTGTGCTTTTGTTACGTTCGTATGCAAGTAGAATTGTAATAAGCGTAAAAACACTTTATAATTATCTTTAATTTATATTTTTAATTCGTTTTAAATTGTTTTTTGTATCTTAGTTTGTTGAGTTATGGATAATAAAATTTAAAAAAATTACGCACAAACACTTATATCAATACAAAACTTTGCAGCTGGATATTACCAAAAAAATGTAATGCGCCGATGAACACAAAATAAACATCCGCATTTGTTTGGGTGCACAGGTTTATAAAACTTAGAAATACGCTCGCATTGATTTGAACAAACACACTGTACACAGGCTATTTTTTTTCCATTAAACACTTTGTATAGTTTTGAAATTTTGGTTTTTACTGTATGGTATAACATAAATTGTAGCAAAAGTTTATAAAATATAAATATGTAAAGATTTAACAATTAATTTTAAGCAAGTAAGTATTTTAAATATAAACTAAACAAATAATAATTGTATAGGTATATAATTATTATGTGTTGTGTTGTAATTATAATTATGTAATCAATTTTTATTAGGCAGTAATTAATAAGATTAGTCGACCACGACTAAATTAAAAACACCATGTATAGTCTCTGTATAACTATAGTGCTAAAATTATTATGCAACTTTTAAAATTAAAAACTATATTTACATGTATATGAAAGAGAATACCCTGAAAAAGTTACTTAAAAATATACACTCTGATTCTTACCCTGTACGCAAAAACTTGGGGTATTATCGCTAAGGATGACTAATAATGAAAAAAGTTAGCAAAATATTTTTAGTAAGTCAGATAATTAATTATTGTAAATTAAATAAAATACCGCGAAAATCAAATAATAAACAGTATATATTTTTGTTTTAAAAATAATTTAGTAGAGTGTTTACACAACTTTGTAAAATTATGTAAAACTATTTGGTTAAATTTTTTGGTCTCTAAAACAATGAAACATATACAGGTCATGTTAATAATGTTTGGTATCTTTAATAGAACACTTTACTATCAGTTTTAATTTTATTTTTGCGCTATTAGAATTACAATTAGGGTTTTATTAATTACACTATATTATTTTTAATAAAAAGATAGTTTAGTACCCTATTTTTATATACTATTAATTATTATTTTTCCCTAGAATTATCCTTTTTTGTTTAATTTTAAATGATTAGTTATTTCCCTGATAAAAATATTTTTTTATGTTTCTGGTTAATTGTCAATTAGTGTTCTTAGCTATAATTTTTCAAGTTTATGCGTATTGCTTAACAATTCCCTTTATAACGCTATTTGGTTGTCGCCTAACAATTTTTTTAACATTAGACAAAATTTCCGCTCACGGCAAAACAAGTACGAGATTTTAATGAAATTATTTAAAAAAATACTGATTAGTTTTTATTATCTTTATTGTTTTTCTGTATCATTATTAACCTAGTGATTAGTATGGCCGGTTAAATTTATTTACGTTTTAGATATAATATGTGGAGGAAGCCACCTAGGGTGTGAGCAAATTTCGATTCGCCTCCTTGAAAAACTTTCAATTTTAAATTTTGTATAATTTTTTTTAAATAATAATAAAAATAAATAAATAAAATAAAAAAATTAACACCTGGTTTTCTACAAACGACCAACGCTTTGACTTTCTTTTCCTTATTTGAATCGTTTATTTCAGAAAGCCCATATCGACCAAAATTTTAGAAATTGACTCTTGGGTAAAATTGAATTGTATAGGGGTAAACACATTGTTTAGTGCAAAATCCCCTCATCTATGCACATTAAAAACGTCTGTCGGGCAGCTTCAAAACTCTTTTTATCACAAAAAATTGTTTTTGTTGAAACTTTGTAGTTTTTATTAGTTTACTCAAAATGTAATATTCTGGAGATAGGGGTTTCTGAAATAAACGATTTATTTTGATTGTCATATGTCAACTTAAATTTTTTTCTGGCCTTTTATACCGACTTCTGTATATGCGTCAATTAATTTTACTGAAATTGCATACCCAAAATTCAAATATAACCCCTAAAACATTCACAAGCAAATATATTTTTATTAAATTTTGTCCTCTTTTAATCCAAAATTAATATACCTAAATAAATTTCTGGCAATACATAAAAGTAAATACCATATTTTTTTTTTGTATTGAATAATTATTTTTTTATATTATTAGTAAATGTTTATATATTAAGAATACTAAAAACATTTTATTGCATATAAATAAAGTCTGTTAGTAAGAGGTTTGAGATTCATATTAAAGGCAATTTGGATGCAAACTATCGCAAGAGGTACGAAAAAATCACTAAAACTCTAGAAAATCCAACAAAAGTAGAAAGATTTGGGCAATAAAAACTTTAATGTATGTTGGCCCATACATTATAGTGATCCAGCAATGATGTGGACTTCATGATAATAACCCTTTTAAAATCTATTTGGGGGGTGTTTCTGTTGACAATTTTACCATTAATATTCTTAGCGCCACATATAAAAGCGACGCTTCATCCCAGTCTGTCAATTTTGACATGGTTCGGGTATCGGACTGGGAGAGTTTCGTCACTGTTACCATTACTATTTTTCACCGACTTCAAAAACGAAGAGGTTTTCAATTCGCCGCGTATGTTTTTTTTTGTATATTTGTTACGCAATTACTCTGGCGTTTGTGCGCCCATTTTAAAAATTCTTTTCTGTTTGAAAAAGTGCACGATCTTTAAACGAGCTTTAAGAAAACACCACATTAGGTACATCTAACTTTATTAATTTTGAAAATATGGCCAACCAAATTAGGTATTGAGGTAATTTTTAAAGTACCGCCATTTTGTATAAGGTAAAGGTATTGACTTTAAATTTTAGGGTTATAAAGTACTCCTTATGAGCTTTAAAATGATGTGCCACAAGACCCTCCTTTCCTTTTAACTTTTATTCCAAGATGGCGCCCAGCCGCCATCTGGAAATTTTCATCTATTAATTTTACTCTAAAATATAGTATTTATGCATAAATTTCATATTCCAAAGTTTACCTTTTTTAAACTGATCCGTAAAAAAATAAAAGGGGGACAATTAAGATATGCACTTTATACTACACCTTCCAGTTCGCCTGGCATGTATTTGTGCTCATCGAAAACGCCTGTCAATTGATTTGTCAAACCTTAATATAAATGAACTTAATCCTAGAAAAATTCAAGCTTAGAGCGCCAAGTAGTGGGCTGTAAAACTTGATTTGCAACCACCTTTACGTGGTAAGTTTTAGGTTTTAGGTATGTTTATAAGGAAAGAACACTCTTGGTTTCTGGCTTTTCAAAAAACTATTTCACGGACATTTTATAAATTTTTTAAACCTTCAACTGTCTGATAAAACATATTTTATTTTTGTTACTTTTTTGGTGCTCACAGTAAAATCTAGATCAAACGTGATAATAAACACCATAATTTATTATAAACTATTTAATAATTATGTATTTTTGTTTGCTTTCCGACGGTCACACATTAATGTCAACCACTCTTTTCTACGGGATTTGGTAGACTAAGGCCGCATTTATGATAAAAATTAATTTAAAGTAAAAAGAATATTTTAAAAACAAAATTTTAATAAAATGCCAAAAAAAATAAAAAATTTTCTTTTCAAGCTTTTACTATAAACGTATAACTTCATTACACAATAATTTATATGATATAAAAGCTAAGGATTAAAAATACTAGACTAGTATTATTTACTTAGTTAAAAAATTTAAAAAAATAAAATTTATCGAATCAAGTTATTTACTTTATTTGTTTATACACACAGTTAAATCTCGCAAAAAACTATCATATCATATAAATTGTGTATTGCCGTTTTATGTCGATAGTAAAAGTTATTTTTACTTTTGAATATTACTGGGCTACAAAAATCTAGTTTATTAAAAATTTTAGACGAATTTACCGGAGTTAATTTAACTTTTCTTATTCTCAGCAAGTCCTTTCATTTGATACCCATAAAGTAGAAAAACCTACATAAATTTATCCACCTTATTAGATTAAGAGTGACGTCACCTTATTTTTTAAGTTACTTTTAGGTAGCGTTTCACTAAGCGCTCACAACGCTCAAAATGCTCACTTGGCCGTTCCACGGATGCTCAACATGCCTTCACAGGTAAATGTAAATTTTTAAAACAAATTAGGAAACATTAATTGCAGTTTATAATTAATATACATGTATACATTTTTTCATGATTGCCAATAACATAACCAAACATTAGAAATGAAATCATCTAACGTTTAGAAATTTAAAATATAATTTTTTTAGTAAAGAAATTATTAAAAATATTTTTAATTTTACCTATTAATATTATGTTTTAATTTTTTGTTTGTATTATTTACCCCCACGCTCAAAATGCTCCATAATCCATTCCACTTGAGTTTACGTTTGCAAACAAGTGGAATGGGAAAAACAGCGTAAGTGAACGTGACCGTTGTGAGGGCTTCGTGGAACGCACCCTTAGTGATTCCTTTTATTTAATACTAATATTGTAAAAGTGCGTCAAAAATAACTAGTCCTTTATTTTTAGAGTCCGCCTTATTTGAGTTGGAGTATCGTTACTAAATTTTTTAAGTTAATCTTAGCAAGCCTTTTCATTTGATATCCATATTGTAGAAGTGCATTTAAAACAGCCACTTCGCTATCTTGGGTGATTTGCTTTGTTGGAATTAGCATGACGTCACACAGCTAACCATGCATTGTTTTCCAAACCAAAAAAGTGTATACAAAGTTTCAGTTTAATCGCAAAAAATAAATGCTTTAAAATTAAGTTGCAAGATTCCACCCGAACATACATACATACATTGAAAGTTAAATAAAAGCTTATCGACAGTGTACACATTACGCCAATTATACTGTATAAGCAATAGTTTATGGTATATCGGCCAGTAATGCACTAACAAAACAAGCACTATTAGTCACCCATGTTTACATGCCGGCATTCGCGTTGGACTCTCTCTTTCCACGCATTGCCTATTTGAATAATT
>JACEGR010006584.1:0-58998 GCA_014170235.1 Listronotus bonariensis
AAAATATAAAATAAACTAAAGCCGCAAAATAACTAGTTATAATAAATAATGATCTTATCTTTACTATGACTGTTAAAAAAGTATACCGCAATCTTAGATTTAACTAACCAGGACTAACCATGACCCCACCAATATGACAGTTTTGCATGACTTTCTGTAGGGCTTTCAACCAATCAAATTACGCATACTAATATAAGGTTAGTTTATATTTATAAGGTTGCGACATATTCTCAACTTTTAGGCGATTCGAGGTCGGGGGCGCAAGAAAGGGCACTCCACAGAGAAAAGCTGGTAAGACTGGGTAAAATCAAAGCTGATGATCAATCCAGTAGCGTCTAGAATTTGCGCATTTCATTTTGCATTGTTTTGAATGTGATATTTGTTGAAAGATGTTATTCCAAATGTTTTTTATTGAAAGTGAAAGAATTTACAACTTAATAATAATTTAAAACTGTTGTGTAAACGGTTGTTCTACTAATACAATAAACTGTATATCTCCGGCACTGAACAACATGGCCGAAAAATGTGACGTCATAACACGTCAAAGCAATATTGCCGAATGTCGCGACCTTATATAGACCGACTTTGACGCATGCTTAGGATTTTTAGTGTAGTATAAAAAACAGTACTAGTATCTTTTTTAGTTCAGTGAAAAGGTTATTTTGCCCCAAGGTTGACGGTTCTGAATGCGCTTCTTTATTATTGAGCATATCTATCTAGAGGCAGCTTTGCCGCACGAACAACGTACGACAGAGAGAAAAAATAGGTATAGATCTTTCTCTCTAGCGATCCTAACTTGGTTCTCTTATGAAACCATTGCGGAAGTACACTATTTTAAACAAATAATTAATTTTTAAAATCGGTCCACAAACGGAGAAATCGCGTAAAATACACACAAAAAACATATAGGCAAATTGAGGACCTCTTCGTTTTTAAAATCAGTTATTAAAATGTCTGAGTCCCACAACTGCCAAATGAATAGAACTTTGTAATCCTCATTTTTTTAGTTTTTAGAGAGACTAATAAAAATATTACAGTATAATAAAAGCATCAATTGGCTTTTTTCCACAACTCAAAATCACTTTTGGTTTAATTGAAGGTACCGAATACTTTCTTTTTTAAATGCAGAGTGTTTGTTTTTAAAATGGCGGCGAAATAACACTCTTAAAGTAAATCAAGTACCGTCATTATTTTTGTTTTGAATATTGTTTTTTTGCTACTTTTACTGTAGAAATAAAAGAATATAGTAATATATTTCATTTTCTTTTATAAATCACTTACATTTTGTAGTTTCAGCTTTTCATATAATTGATGAAAAATAATTAAAAATGTTCTACCCCATTTTCCACCCCTATATTATTTTATTTTTAAATTCTACACTTAAATTTCTTTTCAATAAGCTATCACAATATATTATTGTTTATTTTCAAAATTGCGGTCATAGTCACATAGATAGATGTCATACATAAAATAGATAGATGTCATACATAAAATTTTTCCACGACCGTTAAAAAAAATGCTGTTTTTTTAATCGTTACCATTAAGATAAAGTACTTCATTCTGGTACACTACATAAAGTGGTAAAAAAGTAACTTTTTTGCCACTTCAAAGCTTTTTTACACTTTGAATTAGTGTTTTGTTTCAAGTCTACTACAATACACTTAAATGTCAATTTATGCAATGTAACAGTAAACGCGACATCAACTGAACCAAACGGTCAAGTTACCTTTGATTTCGTCATTATTTCTTTTAGTTCATGGGTCACTAGTTTTAAAATTTGACAGCTTGCATTATTGAAAATGAATAGTAATAATGAATTTGAATAAAAAAAAATTAAAAAGGGGTTTATACTTTTTAGTAATATTTTTACAAAAAGTAAGTACATACAATGTTCTAAAATTAAATAATTAATGCATAGTTATGAAGAGAATAATTATCTCTTAAAAAATAAGAAGGCTATGATTATTTGTTGCAATATAATAGCTGTGTTCCAAAAATTAAAATTAATAAGTTTAGATAAATAAATCATGTATAAAATGGTATTTTGGAAAATTTCTATACGGTCGTGGAAAAAATATAGTACCTGTGTGACACATGCATAAATTGTTTTTTGTTACTCATGGGATTGCCACACTTGCCTAACAGCTTGTGCTGTCAAACTTCCAATTCGTAAAAAAGGATCACTTCATGCACTTCTTACATAAATTACTATTTCGGATCAAATTTTTGATTGCCATACCTGAAAAACTTCATATTTTGAGGATTTTTTTATCTGTTTAACAGTCCACGAAGGCTTTTAAGCCTAAGTACCAGAGTACCGTGGGTGTCGGGTTATTAGATGTTTAACCTCCTTTTTCACGCTGTTCCGTCAACGTTATCCAAGCACTGAAACATGCAATTTTTTTTCTTGCATTTCACAGCACCTTTTAGACAACGCGGTAGTGCCGCCACGGACGTTATTTTCTAAATAACTACTACCTGGGGTAGGCAGAATACTACACAGTGGTTTGCCAAGCCATCTGTGAGGTGACGAGCGATTTAGCTTTTAGTTTTGCAGAACTGAATCACCATTTTATAGATAAAAATCAGCATTTAACTAAAAGTTCTCTATGAGAAATCTAGTGGGCTCACGAATAAACCTTTAAATGTTTTATCACAAAAAAATATTTCATAAAATCTTGTTACCGTTCAAGAATCTCCTTAATATGATATAATAAAATTTAAAATTGTGAAAATGTTATTAAAGTGCCCCTATCTACAATGTGTCCCAGAATAGGAGTTACAAGAGGTTAAAGAACAAAAAATTTTATAATTTCTAAAACGTCTTTTTCAAAAACTTATCGCAGAGTCCACAACTAAAAGATACAAGATGTCACCACATTTAGCAATATACAGGACAAACTATAACTATAAATATGAAAAAATACCAAGACTTAAGTCCTTTTATTAAAAAAGGCAAAAATGTATAAGTAATTTTGTATAGAATTATATTTTATGCCAAAGGTTCTTGACACACAACGCAATAATACTTTTTTTAATAGTCGGTATAAAGAAGGGATTAAAAAAGGTTTTTAATTGTCAAGGCAATACAAAAGTCGTTTACGTGCCATGTATCTGCTTACTATGGTAAAATATATTTTTAATCGTCAGACGTAAAGAAATAGCAAAAAAATTGTAACTAAAAATACCCTTTTTACATTTGAACATACGAGGGGCTTAAAAGCAAAAGAAATAAAATCCACTTTTGGTCTAAAATAAGTTGTTCAGTGAAATATATTTTTAAAACAGTAATTTATTGGTTCGCCAAATGCCTAAAACGAAAGTAGGTGCTAGGTTTCATACATTTTAGACGAAAAAATTTTAGCTTTTAAGCACAATTGGTAAAGTCCTACGCGCTTAAAAAGCAAAACAGATAAAGTCCGCCGCGACGAATCACAAGCTTGCATTAAGGACAACTTGAGAAAAACAGTCGCTTGTCGGCGGCGTAATATTGCTGATTAATTTTTCTATATTTGTTGATAGTTCTCAAGGCAAAAAGTCTGTATGGACCAAAGAAATACTCTAATATAGATACTTTTACGGCTTCTGCTCCGACGAATTATCCAGTATAGTCCCTCCTCTTGCAGCTCCCAACAAAGAAACTCGTGGTGCCGTGCGTATGCATCCCTATATAGTCCAATTGGACAGGCCCCGAACTTCCCATTTCGTTCGTTGTTTTATCCCTAGAATTTCTAGACTGTGGAACCTACTGCCCGCGGAGGTCTTTCCTTCCCCCGAAATCTTCAAGTTTTTAAGTCCCGTGTTAACAAACTTCCTCTTACCCTGCTTAAGACACCCACGGTACGTTAGTATTTAGGCTTTCAGCCTTCGTGGATTGTCCAAAGATAAAAAAAATCAACGTAAATCCATTCCGTAATGACATTTTACTGCTAAGAGATAGCACTCCACGATTGACCTGACAAATTTGTGTGAGATGATTCATGTAAAAGAAAAAGAGTTTTTGCCACAGTAGTGGAAACTTTAAATCTTTTTTAAAGAGCAAAAAAATGTTTCGTCATTATTCTTTCAATTATTGTTAAAGATATTGCTCCAGTTAACAATAAAAAGAATGACGTTTTCAAATTGCGTTTTGGATTCGACTGGCAATCAAAACCGCCCTTAAAATTTTAAGTTGACATTTTTGCTTCTTGTAAACCGCTTAATGTGCAGGATCCAGACCTTATAGTCCAAAAAAATTATAATAAATAAAATATATCTAAAAATGGTTTTATTATAAAAGAAAGCAAAATGAGCAAAATCCATATAATTGAAAAGCAAAACTTATAAAGTCCTCGTTTTGAAAGCAAAATCGACAAAATCCATTTTCAAAATTTAAAAAAGGTATTGGGATTTAGTGGCAAAGTTGAATATTTTTTGTACATAATTTTTTCATCTTTCCAAACTCTATTCGAATGGTTTCCAAATTAAAAGTACTAATTTGAAGCAACAACTTTTCTCGAAATCGACAATAGTGGAATTTATCTCTTTTGCTTTTAAGCCACTTACAATATAATTTTCTTTACATTTTTCTAGACAATATTGCTTTGTGACTTTTAGTAATTTTTAATTTTTATATTTATAACTTGTATATTACCAGTTAAAGTAAACATTTGTATTTTTTAGTTTTGTATCATCCTACCAGTCTTTTTAAAATGCCGTTTAAAAATTGAAGAATTCTTGGCCTATTTGTCCTCTTGTAACACCTATCCTGGGACACACTAATGTTTTTTGGATGCTTATGTTTCAACAACCCTTTTCATATTATCTTTGACTTTTCAGACACCCTGTATGAAACATACAAAAAAATATATTTTGGAAATATAAAGTCTGACATTTGCGTAAAGGATAAAAATTTTTACCTTATTATCCCCTATTAATTGATCAAATTTAATCTATAGCCAATCTACGTTCAACTCATAATCTCTTTATTGGCATATCATCACTGAAACATCGGCAAAATCAAAACAAATGAACCGCCGTAATTTGTAATTTACCGTCAGAGTGACCAAGACTAATAAGAAAAAACAAAAGATAATCAATCATCGAGACAGCAAGCGCCAACTCTAATGAATGTCGGCGTAACAAAGGAATGAAAAAGAACGATTCATAAATTTCATTTGTTTTAAATAAATCAAAGCCTTTAGACAAACAATACCTTCTTTGGTTGATTAATTACGCTAGAAATAATTGTCTTTGGTATGAGTAAGATGTCGCCAAAGATTACTTATGGAAAGTCAAATCATGCATTTTTCTAGTTTTAAAAACAATAAACATCTTCATCCATGTCCAATATATATTTGTTTGTTAGGCTATCCGCGGACTATAGCAACTTTTTTATTGATCAACATAAAAGTTGCTCAACCAAAAAGTGGCAAATAAATTTGTGTTTCGTGACACTTGTCTACTTAGGCACAAACTTGGGTCTTGCTTAGTTAACATGGATTTTACTGGGACAGCAGTTATTATTGCTTTAATTTAAAAAAAACAGAAAAAAGAAAAACCAGACTCAGTATTGGATTTAAATCGCCTTCAAAATAGATGTAATTGTTTCGTAGCAGTGATTAAAAAGTTGCTAATGCTCTGCCACCGTTGACAAGATAAATTGAACAAAATAATAAAAATAAAAATTACATATTATTAAGGTTTCAATTTTTTTATATTTTTTTATGATATTCTAAGAACTCTTTGACATTAAATGTTAACTATGTTTGTTTGGTTATAGTGTCATAGTGACATAGATAGCTGGTTGTCTGGTGTATTTATTGTTTGTATTACAAAAAAGATGAATAGTTAGTTAATTTTTAGTCTTCCTGAAGATACTTCAGTATCAAGCAAAGGCAACCAAGTGTTATTTAAATTAACTGAAATTGATGCTACACAATTATCTTTATTTAATAATATATATGTACGCACTTTCTTTGATTTTGCGTTTTTTAGAACCAGGGTCCTTTGCTAAAATGCTCGAAGCATCCCAGTTTATTCTATGATTGTTATCAAATGCGTGTTGGCAGATTTTTGATTTATGAAATTCTGTGTTTTTAATGTATGATCTGTGTTCTTTTATGCGTTTGGCTAATGGTCTACAAGTTTACCTATATAAAACTTATTGCATTCGCAAGGTATTTTATAAATGACAAATTGTCACATGATTAAAAAGCTCCTAGGGCAAAATATTAACAAAATAATTTTAAATACCAAAAAGTAGAATTATTTTTTACCCCTATTTGCGTTAATAAATTATTAATAAAAATGGATTCCCGTCATTGCAGCCAATAAAATACAAATGTTATAACCAGATTGTTTAAAAGTAAAACGTAAAACCAGGGCCGTATTAAGGGTATGAGGCGCCCTAGGCTAGAATTCCCAGAGCGCCTATTTTCGTACAAAGAAAAGAAAAAAAAGGTCATTCTCTCCTTGTCGCCTCTATTTTATTTATATCCCCGCAGAAAGATTAGTTCTAATCCCCACCCGACCTAAACTTTTTAGAAACTTCCCTGTGTAGCGCCTATTACTCCCCTATCTGGCGCCTATTTTTTCATGGCGCCCTAGGCTGTAGCCTAGTCAGCCTAATGGATAATACGGCACTGAGTAAAAACATAATTACTTTTTTCATGGCCTACTATCTAACCAATATCAGTTATAAATGACAAAATATGCAATATCTCCAAAACGTCTGAGAAGAAATATAAAGTGTAAGACATTTTTGGAAACAATAATTATTTAACCATTTTATTAATGAAAAATATACTGGGTGTTCCATTTAAAATTTCCAACAACAAATAAATAAGTGAAAAATGTGCCACCCTAGAAAAAAACTAAATTAAATCTGCAATCTGCATGCAAAGTTGCTGTATAAATGTTTTTACAGAATTAAAAAATATTTAAAAATTAAAGAGTTATAAAGGATAAAAGAAAACGCAAGAAATTAAGAAACGCGCTGCAGCAAGTAAACGACGCAAAATAGCGAATTGCGGTTTTCAATAGTAATTTTGGCTTAAAATTTGAGCCTCGCAAATGGGGGTCAGTTTTTTTGTAAAACAAACAGAAACATGAGTTTCTTATTAAAAACGTCGAATTTGGCCCACCCTGTACATATACTAGCAATTAATAGCTCTTTATGTATCAAGGACTATAATGCCCTGAAGGTCTCTGGCCCGAGGGCTAGATTTCGACCTGATGGGCATTATAGTCCAGTAAAGCCCGTGGTGCATACAATGCTTTATGTTTTACCCAAAAAGAGTTTTTCAATGACGAATTACATTATTTATTCGCAATATAAAAATAAGTTGCACCTGTACCTGTATACGTAAGCAGATAATGACTGGTGTTAAATTTGACTTTGGTTTTTCTATCAGTTAGTCAGTTGGCATTTTTTATTTAACGATTTGCTCAAAATGGAAGAATGTCCACAAAATATAAGAGAAAAGGCCATAAAAGCGACCGAAAATCTTTTGCCAGTTAAATCAAGGCAACAGTATGATCGGGAGTATGGCATATTTGGTATTTGGAAAGATGCGAACGCAATTCTTCAAATAACCAAAACCGTTTTAATGGCATATTTTCAGGAACTGGTAAGTTATTGATTTTATTTTAATACATCTGTTTAACAAACTTTATTATTTTTAGTCGGAAAAATACAGTCCGAACTCTCTCTGGACCAAGTATTCCACCCTAAGGTCTACGTTGATGGTCTATGAAAATATAGACATTTCGCAATACCATCGTCTCATATCTTTTTAAAAGTTAAATCGCAAGGATACGTCCCGAAGAAGTCTAAAGTTTTGGAAGGAGAACAAATATTAAAATTTATTAAGAATGCTCCTGATGATATCTACTTGGTACACAAAGTCATATTGGTAATGGGTGGTTTTGGAGGTTTAAGACGAGATGAGCTGGTCAAAATGACTATTGATGACATTAAAGATAGAGGAACAGTCTTGGTTATAAAGGTATCAGAAACTAAAACTTTAACTTCAAAAAGAATTACTATATCATTGAAGAAAATTTAGACGCTTTAAATTTAATAAAAAAGTACACAACATTAAGACCAGCTGGAATAAAGAAGCGAAGATTCTTTCTTACCTATAGAAAGGGTCGATGTACAGTACAACCCATTGAAACAAATACCATAGGAAGCGTCCCAACATTGATCGCAAAATTTTTAAAATTGGATAATGCAGAAGCTTACACCGGCCACTGTTTGCGTCGCACATCGTCAACTTTACTTGTTGAGGCAGGTGCTTCGTTTGAAACGCTAAAACAACATGGAAAATGGAAAAGCTCTTTAGTAGCTGAAGGATATATAGAAGAAAGTATTTCATCCAAAAACAAAATAGCGTTAGTGCTACCACCGCTGTTACCATCACAAAAAACACCGTCCATTATATAGTGGGATTAGCTACATTTTCCGGGACATTTCAAAATTGTAATTTTTATTTTGGAAATACAGTTTAATTTTTAGTATTGTTTAAAGAAAAAATATTTTTGTATAAACTTGATCTTTATTGTGAGAGAAATAAAATTGGATATGCAATAAAATTTCCATATTAGCGCATTAGGGCATTATAAGCGGGTGATAGCAGGTATTATTGCTACCATAACATATTCCTTTTATAAGGTATTACAGATCAATAATAGATGGGTAAAACATAAAGATCTTAGAAAAATATAAATATGATAATGGAAATCTTGTATAAACCCATAAATCGTATAAATATTTTACATAACGGCCATTGTCTTCCATCTTAAATAACAGACATGACAAAATATTTTTCTTCGCGTATACCACATGAATATTTTAGAGAACCAATGTTCAATATTTTATTGTCGACTGGAGAATGTAAAACTCGGTTAGGTATATTTATTAGTCTACCGAATGCGCATTCTCACTATAAAGCGATTTGTGGTTTTTATAACAATAGAACACTTTAAATGTTTTGAATTTTATTGTTTTCGCTGTTATTTTAATATCGAACAAACAAAAAGGACTGCTGAATATAAATGACTTAATTTTGTATGGCGGCATGAGGTTGGATTTATATATTTAAAATAATATCATATAAACCTTGGAATATTTGCTTTAGTTTCATTTATAATAATAAGCCAGTGGGTACCTTCGTGCTAAAAAAACAGCAACAAAATCTAGTCTTATCTCTTGATCTATTAGACAATTATGTATGTTTTATGTAGTTTCACAATATATGGTTACCATCACCCTTGGGATAATTAGTTTGGCAACACCAATTACATCTCGGTATTTCAGTTTGTCAGTTTTCCTTCTTCCTTCTTTCTCTTTTCTTTTTTTCCTTTTATCCTCCCAAACTATGTACAAATGATAGCGGCACACCCGGAAGTAAAATGTTCCGGAGGTAAAATACCCTCCATTCGGATCTCCGGGCGAGGGGTGCATCCGGGGGCCTTCATCGAGAAGTTTAATTTCTTTTGCAAACATATGTGGGCTTAACACCAATATAAACTCCGTTTACCATCACCTTCAGTCATCTAAGCCCCACATACTGTTTCTAACGGAAACACAAATAAGTTCTAAATCTTTAACCAGCCACCTTCTCTTTCCAGGCTACGAACTTATTTCGTCTTTTCGCCCACATGGTGGCGTATATGCTTACGTCCGCAACGATCTGGCTTGTGCTCGAGTTTCCAATCTTGAATCGGGTAGGCCCGATATCCTTTGGCTTAAACTTTCCCTTAGGTCTTCAACTAAATTTATCTGCTGTTTGTACCGGTCCCCATCTAATAATTCCTATGTCGAATTCTTTGACTTTCTATCAACAAAGATCGATAGCATAATTTCTCAGTTTCCATCGGCTGAAATAATCGTGCTTGGCGACTTCAATGTCCATAATAAGGATTGGCTGGGCTCTTCAAAAACTGACCCCCAAGGCAGAGCAGCCGAAATCTTCGCAGTCAGTAACTCTCTTACCAACCTTATTATGGAACCCACCTACTTTCCTAGAATCCCAAATCATAGTTCAAATCCCTTGATCTCTTTCTTACTACCAACCCCGAACTCTATCAAACATCTGTCACAGCTCCCCTAGGTCGCTCAGATCATGGCTTAGTTACTATATCTTACCCTGCACTTCCCGAGGTAAATGAATACATGCCACCACGCACCGTATGGCACTACAACTTAGCCGACTGGGATGGCCTGAGGGACTTCTTCGCCACTTACCCCTGGAATTCCATCTGCTTTTCTTCTGGTGATCCTTTGAAATTTGCAATCAACTGACGGAATCAATTCAATTTGGCATTGAAACCTATATTCCACACACCATCAAGAACCCCAAACAATCCAATAAGAAACCCTGGTTTTCCAAATCTTGTGATAAAGCTAGAATTTTAAAAGTTCATGCTCACAAAAAGTTTCTACTGGATCCTAGTCCAGAAAACCGACAGGCCAGCATTGAAGCAAGAAACTACTACAATCAAACAATTTCTGAAGCCAAAGACTCCTTCGACAATCGTATTAAAAACAAAGTTCTTTCTTGCTTAAATGGCAGCAAATCTTTCTGGTCCTTTGCGAAAAACATAAGTAGGAATTTTGTACCAGTTCTTTCCGCCACTAGCTTTGGAAGATGACATTGTTTCTACTGCTAAAGGAAAGGCAGAATTATTTGCTAAACAATTTGCTGCAAATTCAACCCTTAACCCTCCCGTAAATCATCCAATTCCAGCGGTTACCCCAGTTCCTCATAAAATGCCCGATATTATTTTTAAGGTAAAACACATTGTCTGGGCTGGATGGCATACCAGCAATCGTTTTAAAAAAATGTGCTCCTGAACTTGCGCCAGTCTTAACTTGGCTCTTTCGAATTTCTTACAACACAGGTATCTTTCCGGAAAGCTGGAAAACTGCACGTGTTCAACCTATTCCCAAGAAAGGATCTAAATCTCTTCCATCTAACTATAGACCAATTTCAATTCTCTCAGTTCTTTGTAAAGTAATGGAAAAACTAATTAATTCACAAATTCTTAAGTACTTAGAAAAACACAAAATTTTACATGACAGGCAGTATAGATTTCGCCACAAAAGATCTACAGCAGATCTTCTTTCCTTCGTATCACACTGCTGGAATAAGTCTCTTGAGTTTCTAGGTGAGTCCCAGACCGTTGCTCTTGATATATTCAAAGCTTTTGACCAGGTCTGGCATGCCGCACTTCTTAATAAACTTCCCTCCTATGGTCTTTCAACTAAACTCTGTACTTGGCTCTCTAGTTATCTCTGATCGTCGTATATCATTATTGCGGACGGCCATTCTTCAAGCTTTCACCAAGTAAATGCTGGAGTCCCTTAGGGCTCAGTTCTGGCACCAACATTGTTTCTTCTTCACATCAACGATCTCTCGTCCACAACTAATTCCATTCATAGTTTCGCCGACGATAGTACCCTTCACTCCAGTTTTCAGGTTCCTAAACCCATTACTAAACCTGACTTGGAAAACAAACGCAGAGCGATGCAGATATCTCTTTCGCAGGATCTTAATTTAATATTGGATTGGGGCGCTAAAAACCTCGTCCATTTTAATGCATCCAAAACACAATCATGTTCCTTGTCGCGAAAAGAGTCATTAAATACTCATCCTCTTACTCTCGCTTAAGACACCCACGGTACATTAGTATTTAGGCTTTTAGCCTTCGTGGTTTGTCCAAAGATAAAAAAAAATCGTTGTTTTTATGCTAACAATCCTATGTTTAGTATGGTTTAGTGTTAACCAAATATTGTGAAACTGGCCGTTAATGTTTTTTAAGTTAATGTAATTTTGTGACAGCCACGTCGAAAAAATGCCATATTGAAACTTTTGCTCCGATGTTGCTGTCATAATACAGATATCGTATAACCACCAGTATGAAAAAAGATATTGAAAACTAAAATTAAGCGACTTGGCAACGTTGCAGTTGCAAATTTAGAACATTTGACATTTCATAATCAAGTTTTGCTTTCTGTTGTTGCAGTTAATATTCTATTTTTTAAAGAATTTTTAAGATTTATGGGATAAATGTAGTAAAAAATAAGAAAATAGTTAGTCTACAACTAGTGTTAAGCATTTAAGTGGTTGCCATCATGGATTTCGTTAGAAATTCAGAAATGAAGCAAACCTTGCGAAATCAGTTTTGTGTTATCTTAAGTTTAAGTCTAAATAACGAAGAACTTACACTTTATGGCTATATATAACGTTTCTAGAAATACTGACTATTATCCTGCTTTGTATTATTTAAGTTGTCAGACAATGATGCCTAATATTTTTCGTAAAATTTAATAATTAATTGGGTAATTTATGTAAATATTCTTTTCCAAATTGAATCTAGATACCCATTTTTATCAGCTGTTTAACCAAATTGCAGACCTGTACTCCTTAATTTGAATTCCCAATAAGCATAAAATATCACAAAGCATAATATAGGGTCTTGATTATGTACAAAAACATATGGTTATAATGAACTTGACCATATGAAACAACAAGTTTTATTGTTTCATATGGTCAATGGACACCTGAATATGAAAAAACCGTGAACAGCTACCATTTGGAGGGGTGCGTTTTTAAGAACGCGGTGTAAACAGCCCTTTAAGTATTTTGAGGTTAGCTCTAAAACAAAGCACTTTTTCTAGGTAGTATTGGTTGGTTCTGGTTAGTACTACCTGTATTTTAATATCCCACTTTTTTCGGCATCGGGGTTATCAGCTTATTACGAAAGGATATTCATGTTTTATACAGACTAAACAAAATATTATTTGGTTTTTTTCCAGAATAAAGACATTTAATAAAATGTTTCAGGAAAATTAAACTTTTTAAATATTGTGAATTTGAAACTTTAAGAAAGTTTGAAATTTCGTTTTTTTTTAAGCTTTCTTGGCTTTATAATAATAATCTCTTTTAACCACAAAAACACGTTTGAAGCACAAAACCAAAAAAGGGGCTGGTGCATGAGGGGCAAGGGGAAAGAAACACTTTTCGTCACTGAAACGCCATAAAGTAGAACGAAATGCTCCTGAATGCGTCACTGAAAAGCCACTGTGATAACATCGCCGATATCAGCACTAAATTTAGGGTATCATTTTACCTTGGCGTACCAAATTTTGTTTATTTTGGTTCAAAATTTTCTGAGATATTAGAAAATTTTCAGAGTTTTTGAACACACTGTCTGCAGCCAGCATGTTAAGTTTTGTTTACTTTTTTAAAGAAGTACAGTGTAGTTTTCCAGAATTGTTATATAAAAATTTCTACGCTACTGTGGCAGCAACAAACCTTGACGTGAATTATATAAAAGAATGGAGTAAAGACATGTTTATGTTCTTGGAAATCGTGTCGATCTGTCATATTAAAAGTTTTGCTCCGATGCTGATGTCTTAATACAGGTATCGTGTAACCACCATTATGAAATTGATATAAGCATAAAATATTGTGAACACCTAGTATAAAAAAAGTATACATTTTGGGAATTTTAAAATAAGTATACATTTTAATTAGGTTACTTAACATTGGGAATTTTGCTAAATAAAGATATACGTGAGGTGTCAAGGTTTTTAAAGTATAAATTAAACAGTTTTCTAGATTTCTCTTATAATAATAAAATAAAAACATTAAACAAACTGGGTCGCGTAGAATTGCAAAACAAACACTGGAAAATTTAATATTTAAAAGAGGAAAGAAATTAGAAAAAGAGTAGATAACAAGTAAGTAGTAAAAGTGTCAAGTCAAGTATAAAGTTAAAGTTTTAGTTAAGCCCCGTACGGGCTACCCCTAGTGAGGGTATGCGCGTACTAAATTAAGTTAGTTAATAAAATGAAAAGATAGTTTTTTTGTCCACCGGTTTCATGGTCCAAGAAGATAGTTCCATATGGTAGATTTGTCCAAGTGACGTAAAGTGGCCCTATGTGTATTTCAAAATAATACGTCACAATATTACAAGCATAATATAGGCTCTTGATTATCTACAAAAACAAGATGGTTAAAAGGAACTACAACGTAAAAGGAGTTTAATTGTTTCGTATGGTCAATGGACCCCAAATATGAAAAAACCGTAAAGTGCTACCATTTGGAGAGGTACGTTTTAGAGAACGGGGTGTAAAACAGCCCCTTTTTAGTTTTTTGAGGTTAGCTCGAAAGCTAAGCACTTTTCCTAGGTAGCAGTCAACAGAAAAGTTGTAGGAAATTAAATTTTCCATTAAACGACATTTTTTGAAATAAAAAAGTATTTTTTACAAAAATATGCTTAAAAATCAAAGCAAAAAAAACAAAGAAAAAATGCGATTATTATTATTTTTTTAGAAAAAAATGTTTGTTCTTTCTCTACAAAATGAAGCTATTTAGATGTCTTTAGAGTTGATAGTTTTTAAGAAACGATTTTTTAAAAATTGCCACTCACACCAATTTTGGGAATGTTACCTATTTTTTCGCAAACAATGTTCTGGTTAGTTCTGGTTAGTAGGTAGGTAGGCGACTCTTTTCTACGCAGTTTCAGGTATGGATAATGGTATATGTTATTTAGTTAAAGAAAAAAATAATTATTTTTAAAACGGTGTATTGAAAAATGTTATAAGAGTAATACTAAGCAAGATGTGGTTCTTTAAATTTTTCTACTTTTAACGATTTTTTCTAATCTTTACGTATATCATTTTAATTTGGCTATAATTTTTTCCCTTGTGCTTATAGGTATAAATAATGCTAAATAAAAGAAAAGCCTTTTTTTACCTTTAAAATAGTTTATTGTAAAATAACTTTTTACTAAAATTTTTTGCTCTTTCATACACATTTGTAATAGTTAGGCTATAACTTATACTTTTTGAAGCTTTTTCAAAAAGCTGGACGACTATTTTTTTCTCAGTTTTGTTTTAAAACTAATAAATTTTTAAAGAATTTATGGTTTCGTCCGTTACTTTGTGACCGTACATTTTAAATTAATAAAATAAACAAAATATATACTTTGTTCATAGTCACTTTAATTGAAATTTAGCCGTGACAGCTGTTTCGTAGTACAACTACATTTTCAAACGTACTGACAAACTAAAATTATGTTACTTATATATAAACAGTAATACCTAATAAAAACATATTTTTTACAAAAGTTTTAAAATCAATATGGTACAGTTGTAAAATTTAAAGATTTTATTGCTATATTTTATAAAAGTTTTACAAGGGGTAGATTTCCTAGGTCAATCTGTGTGTTAAGCAGATGTACATTCTGTTTTTTATGTTTATAGATTTCAATATTTTCTAATATATCTAGTTTTCGCCCTTTTTGTTCTACATGTAATATTTTTAGGGTATTGATTTCTGGAAATTTGTGTCCGGTTTCCAGAAAATGGTTTGCGAAATTTGATGTTGTTTTCCCTAACCTATAACATGAGTTATGTTCTTTAAACCTAGTTTCGAAATTTCTTCCCGTTTGTCCAATGTAACAGCTATTACACTCTTCACAAGTAAGCTTATAAACTCCTGATTTTTTAAATTTATTTTGTTTATCTTTCACATTAAATATCATGTTTGATAATCGATTTGATGGTTTATGTGCTATTTTCTGGTTTTGTTTAGACAGGGTGTTCGAAATTTTTTGTGATATTTGGCCAAAATAAGTTAGGGTTTTAAATGGTTGGTTTTGTTTTTCAGGTATTTTTGGGTAAATTTGGTTGAGGGTGAGTTGTTTACGTTTCTTATTAATTATAGAGTTTATTAAGGGTGGTGGATAACCATTGTTTTGAGCGATGTTTTTTATAGTGTTTAATTCTTTTTCTAAATTTTCTTTGGAAAGTGGAATGGAAAATGCGCGATGTATCATTGATCTGTATGCTGACATTTTGTGGGTAATTGGATGTAAAGAATCATTAGGTATTGTAATATCAGTAAAAGTTGGTTTTCTATAGATATCAAAATTTATGGTTCCGTAGTTAGTTTTTGTTATTTTAAGATCTAAAAGTTAATGGAGTTTTGTTGTTCTATTTCCAAAGTAAATTTAATCTTAGGGTGTATAGAGTTAATATAATTAAGAATATTTTTTAGCTCTATCTCGTTTCCTGAAAAGCCGACAAGTATGTCATCCACATATCGGTACCAAAATATAACATTATCTGAATGTTTGGAGTTTATAAATGATTCTTCTAGTTTTGACATAAATATCTCCGCCATTAAAGGGCTTAAAGGGGAACCCATAGCTAGTCCGTCTGTTTGTTTATAAAAGTTTCCATTATATGTAAAATAATTTTTTGTCCATACATAATTTCTAAAAGTTTTAAAATGTCCTCTTTAAGAGATGGGTTCATGTTTTTATTGTTTAGTTTTTCTGTTATAATTTCGATACAATCGTCTTTTGGTATATTTGAGAACATGTTAGTAACATCAAAGGATGCTAAAATTGCGTTTTCTGGTAGACTGAGATTTTTTAGCTTTTTTGTCAGGTCTATTGAATTTTGAACTGAAAATTTGGGTTTAAAGTTTAAGACATCTTTTAAAATACGGTTTAATTTTACTGATATTTCCCTTAATGGTGTATTTGAGTATGACACTACTGGCCTTATAGGAGCATTTTCTTTATGGATTTTTACTAAGCCGTATAAAATTGGTGGGGATGGGTTTTTGTTAATTAGAAAATAGTTTTCCCTATCAGAAAAAAGGTCGGTGTTTTTTAGGGTATTTTTAGTTCTACTTGTATTTTTCGGTTGGATCTTTATTTAAGAGGGAGGGTTTTTCTTTATTTAGAAAATCATCCATTTTTTCTTGGTAGAGATTTTTATTTAATATAACTATGGAGTTGCCCTTATCGGCTCTAGTGACAGCTAGATCATTTTCTTTTATTTTCTTTTGGATGGACATAATTGTTTTCTTCTCAGGCGGTTGAAGGTTAGGTGGAGAAGTTTTAAAATTCTTAATTATACTTGAAATTTGATCTTTTGGTATATTATCTTTATTATTAAAAGAGGTTTCCACGTCTGTTATGATAGTTTCTATTGTGTTTTTAGGATTAATTATGGGGGATTATATTTAGGTCCTTTTCTAGTAAATTTGTTTCAGTATGTGAAAATTAGTGTATCTGATAAATTAATAACTCTGTTAAAAAATTTTATAGGATTGTTTGTGTTTGTGTATTTTTCGGGGTTTTTCTTTTTATGATTAAGTTGTTTAGCTTTTTTGATTGAGTTAAATACTTTTTATGAATAATTAGGCTTATTTTGGATCTAACATTATCATCAAGGATATCAAATTCTATTGGATGGAGTTTATAAGTAAGTTCTGGAGTGTAATACTTTAATATGAAGTGAGCAGAATGTCTCTTTCGAAACATGCAGGATTCATCATTTTAGCTCATGTGAAGGTTTAGCTGATGAAAACTGCATATTTCCGATCTTGCTGAAACTGCACTTTCATGTGATCAAGTACTCTGGAAAACACTGTATTTAGAAACATTGTTGGTGTAAACCGATGCATTAGTACTACTATTCGTGTAGAAGTCTTAGACCTAGAAGTAGAATTTGGATCTGTTACTACACAGACTTGTACTCTAGGTAAATCGTACTTACTTAGGATCGAAACATTTATAAATTATAAGTAATACAAAATATAATTTTACAACTGTCATATTGATTTTAAAACTTTTGTAAAAATATGTTTTTAGTAGGTATTACTGTTTATATATAAGTAACATAATTTTAGTTTGTCAGTACGTTTGAAAATGTAGTTGTACTACAGAAACAGCTGTCACGGCTAAATATTCAATTAAAGTGACTATGAACAAAGTATATATTTTGTTTATTTTATTAATTTAAAATGTACGGTCACAAAGTAACGGACGAAACCATAAATTCTTTAAAGATAGCAAGTATAGCAGAACAGTCCAAATTATACTTCAAACTAAGACTTCAACAACGAATAGCAGTACAAAACGCATGGTTTAACCAACAATGTTTAAAAAACAGTGTTTTTCCAAAGTACATACACATAAAGTGCAGTTCAACAACAAGATCCGGAAAAAGGCAGTCCTCACAGCGAAAACCACATGGCTAAAAGAAGAATCCCGCAAATGGTTCCGGACAAGAGACATTCTACTCCTTCATATAAAGGTATTACACTCAGAACTTACTTATAAACTCCATCCAATAGAATTTGATATCCTTGATGATAATGTTAGATCCAAAATAAGCCTAATTATTCATAAAAAGTATTTAACTCAATCAAAAAAGCTAAACAACTTAATCATAAAAAAGAAAAACCCCGAAAAATACACAAACACAAACAATCCTATAAAATTTTTTAACAGAGTTATTAATTTATCAGATACACAATTTTCACATACTGAAACAAATTTACTAGAAAAAGGACCTAAATATAACCCCCATAATTAATCCTAAAAACACAATAGAAACTATCATAACAGACGTGGAAACCTCTTTTAATAATAAAGATAATATACCAAAAGATCAAATTTCAAGTATAATTAAGAATTTTAAAACTTCTCCACCTAACCTTCAACCGCCTGAGAAGAAAACAATTATGTCCATCCAAAAGAAAATAAAAGAAAATGATCTAGCTGTCACTAGAGCCGATAAGGGCAACTCCATAGTTATATTAAATAAAAATCTCTACCAAGAAAAAATGGATGATTTTCTAAATAAAGAAAAACCCTCCCTCTTAAATAAAGATCCAACCGAAAAAATACAAGTAGAACTAAAAAATACCCTAAAAAACACCGACCTTTTTCTGATAGGGAAAACTATTTTCTAATTAACAAAAACCCATCCCCACCAATTTTATACGGCTTAGTAAAAATCCATAAAGAAAATGCTCCTATAAGGCCAGTAGTGTCATACTCAAATACACCATTAAGGGAAATATCAGTAAAATTAAACCGTATTTTAAAAGATGTCTTAAACTTTAAACCCAAATTTTCAGTTCAAAATTCAATAGACCTGACAAAAAAGCTAAAAAATCTCAGTCTACCAGAAAACGCAATTTTAGCATCCTTTGATGTTACTAACATGTTCTCAAATATACCAAAAGACGATTGTATCGAAATTATAACAGAAAAACTAAACAATAAAAACATGAACCCATCTCTTAAAGAGGACATTTTAAAACTTTTAAAATTATGTATGGACAAAAATTATTTTACATATAATGGAAACTTTTATAAACAAACAGACGGACTAGCTATGGGTTCCCCTTTAAGCCCTTTAATGGCGGAGATATTTATGTCAAAACTAGAAGAATCATTTATAAACTCCAAACATTCAGATAATGTTATATTTTGGTACCGATATGTGGATGACATACTTGTCGGCTTTTCAGGAAACGAGATAGAGCTAAAAAATATTCTTAATTATATTAACTCTATACACCCTAAGATTAAATTTACTTTGGAAATAGAACAACAAAACTCCATTAACTTTTAGATCTTAAAATAACAAAAACTAACTACGGAACCATAAATTTTGATATCTATAGAAAACCAACTTTTACTGATATTACAATACCTAATGATTCTTTACATCCAATTACCCACAAAATGTCAGCATACAGATCAATGATACATCGCGCATTTTCCATTCCACTTTCCAAAGAAAATTTAGAAAAAGAATTAAACACTATAAAAACATCGCTCAAAACAATGGTTATCCACCACCCTTAATAAACTCTATAATTAATAAGAAACGTAAACAACTCACCCTCAACCAAATTTACCCAAAAATACCTGAAAAACAAAACCAACCATTTAAAACCCTAACTTATTTTGGCCAAATATCACAAAAAATTTCGAACACCCTGTCTAAACAAAACCAGAAAATAGCACATAAACCATCAAATCGATTATCAAACATGATATTTAATGTGAAAGATAAACAAAATAAATTTAAAAAATCAGGAGTTTATAAGCTTACTTGTGAAGAGTGTAATAGCTGTTACATTGGACAAACGGGAAGAAATTTCGAAACTAGGTTTAAAGAACATAACTCATGTTATAGGTTAGGGAAAACAACATCAAATTTCGCAAACCATTTTCTGGAAACCGGACACAAATTTCCAGAAATCAATACCCTAAAAATATTACATGTAGAACAAAAGGGCGAAAACTAGATATATTAGAAAATATTGAAATCTATAAACATAAAAAACAGAATGTACATCTGCTTAACACACAGATTGACCTAGAAATCTACCCCTTGTAAAACTTTTATAAAATATAGCAATAAAATCTTTAAATTTTACAACTGTACCATATTGATTTTAAAACCTTTTGTAAAAAATATGTTTTTATTAGGTATTACTGTTTATATATAAGTAACATAATTTTAGTTTGTCAGTACGTTTGAAAATGTAGTTGTACTACGAAACAGCTGTCACGGCTAAATATTCAATTAAAGTGACTATGAACAAGTATATATTTTGTTTATTTTATTAATTTAATAATTTTTGTTTTTTTGCGGAAAAATCCAAAATACAACTTTTACTAGATGCCATTTCGGATGGTTAAGGCCATTAACCATATTTTTAGGAGACTTGTAACTATTTTTGGCGGGAAATAAACTTTTCGACTATTAGTACAGGGAATAGAGGATTTTTCTTGCCAAATTCTCCAAAAGTTATTATTTTACAAATAGGTGCAGTAGGACGTAATCAATCTAAAAACACAAAATACTTACAAATATGGCGACCGAAAGTGTTTGGGTCTGTATTTTCGTAACCGTAGGTACCCTTGAGGCCCATAATTATAAAAACCTTTAATATGGATAATTAAATTTCTTATCTCTTTTTTTATATTTCTTTTTATGTTGTTTACCTACCGTTTACGATTTATAATATTATTACTGTTTGTTTATTGACTTTCTTACCGATATTTCTTCTAATAATAATTGTTTAAAGAAGAAATTGCCAATTACTAAACTTCTAAACCAATAAAATTTCTACAACTTTCAATTTAAACTTTTTCACGTCAGCTGGGCCTGAACACGTCATCCAACAGCTGGCCAAGTATTACTATGGTTTCTTAGATTACGCTATGAATACTTCGATCTTATTAACCTCGTAGTATCCAACTAACAATTTTAGACGCCTTTAGTCGTCTTTACTGTCTTTACTAAGAATCACACTAAATTTAACGTTGCCGTTAGTAGAAAAGTAAGCTGTTCTTCCGACCAATTAAATTAAGGTCGTAATGATTGAAAAACTAACGTTGCATCGGAAACGGTCGTCCAATTAACGTCTATACGTCGTTTTCTAAACTATAGTCTTTAAGGTACTTATTTGGGGAGAGAAGCTAACGACGCTTTAACGTTGCCTGAAAGCTACTTCCATAGTTGCATTTCACGACGTTGGCGATTGGTTATAGCAACCTAGCAACGGTTACGGGCCATTTTAATCGAAGGATTAACCTTTACCTTATAGATGACGTTAACATTGGTCTAATCTTAGTAAAAAATATGGTTTCGATCGCGACTACCGGCCGCCATTAAAAAATGTGAAACTAGAAACACAATCAAGGCAGCCATTTTGACTTTTTAATGTGGAACAAAAAGAAAGAACATAATTCTAATAATTTATCGATGTTTTCATGATTCTGTTGAAAGAAAAGGTTATTATAGATATAGCTATTATTTTAAAACATAATTTATTTGGTTTTTTAATACTTTTAATGATTTTCCAAAATTGAAAAAACTATATTGTCTTATGTAAAACTGCTTATTTTAATGGCGCGCTTGTTTTTCTTATATTTTCGCCATATATTTGTCAGTGAACTGCAAAAGTACTAATTTTTAATAATATAGTTTTTCTGCAGATCGCTTTAGCCGGACAAGTTGCCTTCAGCAACGTTTTTACGTCGACCCACTTGCAGTAGTTACATTTGCAACGTTCGGACGATTTAAAAATTATCCACCAAATTGGTGCAAAACAGAGTCGCTATGTAGGAAATTACAAAGTAAGAACGCAACGTTGCGTTTGGCGACGTTGCGCTGCCCAATAATTGTTGGTTGGGTACAACATTAAAGGCCATGTAACTTCCAAAATATTAATTTAAAAAAAGTTAAAAAAAAAGTTGTAGAAAATTTATCTTTTTAAAAGTTTAAATATAATCAATTTATTATTTAAACAATTATTAAAGGGGATATCGGTAAAAAGTCAACAAGCAAACAGTTATAATCTTATAAATCGTAAACGGTAAATGATACAAAAAAATATTGGGAATTTAATTGTCTTGGTTCTTATAATTATGGGCCTCAAGTGCACGGTTACGAAGATACAGGCCTAAACGGTTTTTCGCAAAATGGCGGCAATTCCAGTCGCCATATTTGTAAGTATTTTGTGTTTTTAGATTCATCACGTCCTACTGCACCAATTTGTAAAAAAATAACTCCTGCAGAATTATGCATTATGGACAAAGAGTAACTGGTTGCCCATTGCCTATTCTATATTCTATAATTGAGAGGCAGGGGCGGTCATAGGGGGCCATGGGGGCCATTCCGCCCCCTCCCCTTGGATGCGACATCCTTTCTATTTTATTGTGTTTCATACATGTCTAATGGCAAATATGGGCATTTATTGAGGGTCCCCAGTCCCCACCCCAAGGTTGGTCCGAGGGGTGAGGCTGATGATGGAATTGAAGAGTGAGAACCTTTTCAAATACGTAAGAAGGAGGTTTTGTGTAATCTTATAAAAAAAATGGAAGATGAAAACAATAAAAAGAGGTTAGAGGACTTTTTTTTGCTCTCCAAAAATTTGAACCTCCTTTAAAAAATTTTGTTTTTTGCCCCCTCACACACTTCTCCTCGGCCCCCTCAGAAAGTCGATATGACCACCCCTGTTGAGAGAGAATAGCCTACGGGCGGTAAATCCGCCACTGTACTAAAGATGGGTCCACATTTAATTCATTCTGGAAGTAATACCGCACAGTACAAACAAACGATAAAGTAAATAAACCCTTTTGTGAACAATGATTTATTGCAGCAAAAATATTCAACCCGACGAGTTTCTAGCTCCACGCCACGTGCCACCGGTTTTATGACAAGACAGAGGTGAAATAAGGGGATGTTTTTTAAGTACGTGAAACGTGTTTCAGCAGTGTTTTTTTATTTATCTAAAAATAGGAAATCAGGCTCTGTCCGAGGCTATGTGCATTAGAAAAGGTTTGTTTACTTTATCATTTTTTGTGTACTTGGCGGTATTGCTTTCAGAATAAAATAAATGTGGACCCATCTATATCTACATAATTAACCCTTAAAAAACAGTTTTTAATTATAAAGGTAATTAAGCAATTAAAAAACAAAGACAATTACAATATGTTTACCTTTTCATATATCCTTAGTGGGTAAATAAAATTGAAATAAAATTATTATGTATGTATTTTTAAAAACAATACCTTTATCGATTAAAATGACAACTTCAGAAACGAGTGTTTAGTTAATTATATAGCTGCCGTAGTAACGGATTAATTAAAATTTAGTATTTACTTAATTGGGACTTTAATTATTGCATAGCGGTCCTTTGTAAAAATGTTTCGAAATTACACACTAGCATTTCCTTTCCCGTATATATTCCAGTTGTATGATACAGACCATTAAGAACTTTGTTGGGTCTTTATACAGGGGGTTTAAAGTTGAGTCGGCAATATTGCTAACTTTCTTATTATTAGAGATACGAGTTTGGTTAAATAAGCAAATAATTGTATCTTTTACACTGATTACCATGGTAATGTCAGAAAAACAATTGAACATCAAGGTCACGTAATATGGAACAAAACGTACTTTGTTTTAATGGAATGCTACAGTTTTTATTTTAGTTTGGCATTCTACGTAAAATTCTAAATAAAAAAGTCATATTAAACCTTATTTAAAAGTTAGTAGTTTTTAAGATATTAGGTCGGCACTAACTTTCTTATTAGAAGATATATACGACTTTGGTTTTATTAGCAAAAAGTTGTATTTTACACTAATTAACATAGTAATTTCAAAGAAACTATTTAACATGGGGGTCACGTGATATGTAGCAAAACGTGTTTTTTTTAGTGAAATGCTTTAATTTTTGTTTTACTTTTTACTATAAAACATACAGCTTTGGTCTAATTTTATTTAGCCCAAATTGTATTCTGTTATAACTGTTAACATCTCGAAAACTACTTATTTTGAAGTTAATTTTGATATCCCTTTTTAAAGTAGAATTTTACATAGAATACGAAAGTAGAATAAAAATTGTAGAATTCCGTTTTAAAAAAGTAGGTTTTGCTCCATATCACGTGACCTACATGTTCAATTGTTTTTCTAACAGTACCATGTTAATCAGTTTAAAAAAATACAAATGTTTCTAATTTAACCAAAGTCGTATCTCTATAATAAGAAAGTTAGCAACAGTACCGACTTAATAATTTCCCAATATTGCAAGGACAATATTTAACTTCTAATATCTCAAAAACTACTAACTTTTGAGTAAGGTTTGATATGACTTTTTTATTAAGAATTTTACGTAGAATGCAAAAGTAAAATGGAAATTGTAGCCTTTTATTTAAAAAAAGTTCGCATTGCCGCATATACCGTGACCTAGATGTTCCATTGTTTTTTCTACATCACCGTGGTAATCGGCGTAAAGATATAATTATTTGCTAATTTAAGCCAACTCGTATCTCTAATAATAAGAAACTTAGCAATAATGCCGACTTAACTTTGAACACCCTGTATAAAATGTATAATAATTAAACCTTAAGTAATAAATAAATATGAAAGTAAGAAACAAGAGCAAAAATCTAAAAAATTCCGTGTATAATACACTCTTTTTTCTGTGACAAAAATAACGACGAATCATTTATGAAAACACATATTATTACAATATATTAAAAGTATAAAATTTAATATGTAAAATTTAAAGTTCTAAACTTGTCGTCTGTTGTATGTTAAACGACAATTAGACCCGAGCCTGGACTCCGTATCTCGCCAAGAAAGAAATTTCTTCTCTATTTTCTATTTCCTGTCTATTTCGAACTCCGTAAAGTCTTTCGGCTCGTTTCGCACTCACGAATGGACAACACGAACGCCTGGAAATAGAAAGGCGATTTGGATCTTTCTTGTCATTTATCCTGTTCTGTTGTATGGCGTTTTGTATAAAGTTCTCTCGCTCTTCTTACCTGCTGGACGTTTGTTTACATTCTTTTATGAGCTGGTGTTTGCGGGAACATTGACGACATTGCAATTTGTGATCGCAATAATAAACAAATTTTTATTTAGTGTTTTGAGGAAATAATATATTCGTTTATGTTATGTTGTTATATTGTATTTTGTTTAAACTTTAACACTTAAACGATGTTTGAGCTTACGATTTTTTTTTAATTAAATCCATGCAATCTAAAACACCGCATAATTTCAACTTTTGCTAATTCAAAGGGATTAATAATATTATATATTATCCCGCTAACACTCTCCTTTTACACGCACATTTTGTCGCTGTCTTTTCTCCTCTATATTTTTTTATACAAAATAGATACATTTTAATTAAGCAAAAGGTAAACTATAAAAGTCCGTAACATTTAATGAACTTGGACTGATTAAAAGATTAAAATATGAGTGAATATGTCAAATATATGAAACATATAAAACATAAGTAAAAAAACATATATATTTTAAGAAATAAAGCTGACAGTCCACGAGAGCGGTTTTTCCGCCCGCGTATTGAAAATACGCACAGAAAATCCGCTGACAAGTCCATTGTAGCAGAAAATATTAAAGCGTTTTGTTTTAAAATGGTAATTTTATGTTAGATTTTTTGTTGGTTGATACTACGGTTGTGAAGGTCACTATAGATGTCAATCATCATCTGTCTGTGGGATGGCAAATGGATTGGATAATGGATAATAATAAATCCAGCAAATTAGGCAAATTTGATTAATAGCTTGTCTTAGTCTTTTTATTTACCACATACACTTTTTTTGTTACCTATTTACCTTAGAGTACAAGCTGGACGCTCGCCTGCAGTTATTGGCTCACGAACTGTGTGGGACTTGCTAATAGTTGACTCAACCTAACCCACAACCTGTGCCTCCTTTTTGTCTTCTTGGTCGTATTGAAAGTAGAATAAATATCTTTTGTTTTCGCCAAATATCATACCGAAATAATTAAAAAGTGTAGTTAATGACGCCCATAACACTTCTTTTATTTAAAATGGATCTTTAACGTCTTGTCTTATCATTAAGCTCATCAACTAGTTTAAGGTTATAGTTCCTGGCTATAAATTTGAAAAATCTGCAGAATCTAGTGGAAAACGCAAAAAAGTTAACTCCATCTCAACTTTTTGCGGATCCGCGTCGAAAATGGCGGGAAAAGTATTTTAAATTTACACTAACAACCAATCACAAACCTGAATTATCATCCGCGAGCGGATAACCGCTCTCATGGACAACCGGCTTAACAAATGCATTTTTCTATAAAGGGTGCATTTTTCCACAAGAACCCAACGTTTTCAGGACCAGTAGTCTATTATTTGTCCACTGCCGAAGATTAACGAACTATTTAGAAAGAATAATACAGAGTACAGAAAAGAAATATAAAGAAAATGTTAGTTTTGTATAGTAAAATATTCTAAAATTATGTGTATGTATTTACAGGGAACATCAACCGATGCGTATATATGTGTATATATATATATATATATATATATATATATATATATATATATATATATATATATATATATAATAATAATATATAAACAGGCAAATTGGGCTAAATTCGTTTATTCATTTGTTTACTTATGCACCTTTACAAGCCCAATCATTTCCATACACGACTTTCTTGAACATGAACACATTAAAATTTGGTCCATTTTTACTATTGTAAAGAGCATCCATGGACACATTGTATACGTAATTTTCAATATTTTTATAATAAAATTTATTCAAAAACATGTCAAATTCTTAACAAGGGAAAGAACTCTGGCTGATTAAGAAAACACTCGCGGAAACTTAAGCAAGGCGCAATTAAGATGTTATCATGGCGGCCACGATGCCGAGAGCTGTCAACAATTAACGTAATTTATTATGAGGTAACAATGGTAATGTTGTCATATTGTGATTGGGTGGTCCGAAAAGGTCCCGCGCTAGTCATCGTCATTAGTTACTTATTGAAAAGTACAGTCGGAGCCATCAGAGATCTTGGTATATGAAAGTGCCTTTGTAGTAAATATATCCGACGTGCCTTATTGGAATCGGAATGTGAAATATCTCGATTTTCTCCTCTTATCATTTATTAAGTTGAAATACTCAACTGAGCAGAAAAGCCGACACTGCATATCTTAGAATTTTTAAAATATAGTACAAGAGAATAAAGGTGGACTCAAGTCTATAGACGGTGAAAAGATAGTGACAAAATTATGATTTAGGAATTGGTAAATTTTTAATTGTCTGTAACTCTCTCCCCAGACCGGTTTCGCCTGCCTTACAGGAACTCATCAGTGAGGCTGTATCGAGTCGTGGTGAATAGCATAGAAAACAAGCGTCTACTTATTAGATAAGTTTTATTGTCTAGCGGTAGGATATTAAATCCTGCCGTTGATGCCCTACTGAAATCGCATTCAGTAAATACGAGCATCAATTGTAGCGGGGTGGCTATATATGTTATGAAGCACAAGGAAAAATTCCCTACTGTCTTGGTGTATTATACAAAGTATTCTACCCCCTTTAAAGACAGTCAAAAGAAAACATCCTGCTTTTCTATGCTATCCACCACGACTCTCTCCCCAGACCGGTTACGCCTGCCTTACAGGAACTCATCAGTGAGGCTGTATCGAGTCGTAGTGAATAGCATAGAAAAGAAGCGTCTACTTATTAGACAAATTTCAATGTCTAGCGGTAGGATATTAAATCCTGCAGTTGATGCCCTACTGAAATCGCATTCAGTAAATACGAGCATCAGTTGTAGCGGGGTGGCTATATTATTATATGTTATGAAGCACAAGGAAAAATTCCCTACTGTCTTGGTGTAGTTATACAAAGTATTCTACCCTTTAAGACAGTCAAGAAAACATCCTGCTTTCTATGCTATCCACCACGACTCTCTCTCCAGACCGGTTTCGCCTGCCTTACAGGAACTCATCAGTGAGGCTGTATCGAGTCGTAGTGAATAGCATAGAAAAGCAGGATGTTTTCTTTGACTGTCTTTAAAGGGGTAGAATACTTTGTATAATACGGAATTTTTCCTTGTGCTATATATATATATATATATATATATATACAATATATATATCTATATATATATATATATATATATATATATATATATATATATATATATATATATATATATATATATATATATATATATATATATATAGAGATGGAGAGACGGACGAATTTTTTTAAAACACATCATAAATCCTCTTTCGTCTGCTCCGACGCGCTTCTACTGGACGCACTCTTACTTACTACAAGCTAGGCGAATCGCCAGCAGTCCGACCCATCCAATCTTCGGTCTTTAGTGGACACAAGGTCAGGTTACCTTTAATTTCGCCTATATTTCTTTTAGTTCATGTGTCACTTTATTCAAAATTTACAGTTTGCGAATTAATTTAAGAGAAATTATCGAAAATTAATAAAAATAATAATGAATTTGGATGACTCACTACAATTTTTAAATATATTTAAATACATAAGTGCATAGTTATGAAGAGGATATTTGTGCCTTAAAAGAAGGAGGTCATGATTTTTTATTGCTATATAATGGTCGTGCTACATAATTTAAATTTAATTAATAAATATAATTAAATAAAATATGTGTAAAATCCTAATTTGGAGTTTTTTATGGTTTCAGAAAAATTATCGTATGCAACACATGCGTAAGATGATTTTTTTTACTCATGAGATTGCCGCACTCGCCTGATGGCTCGTGCTGACAAACCCATTCGAAAAAAAAGTATCACTTTATGCACTTTAAATTACTATAGCTACTTTAATAAGTAACCGTATATTAAGGTTTAAACAAAATAATAAAGATTTCTGCAAACTTTGCGAATATTAATCGCACATTTTTCTGAAATATAGGCTCGGCAACTATTTCTTAATAGCATGGGGGCCACCGTATACAGGTTTGTCGGACATTAACAGAGTTGTCTGCCTGCTGGATATCACTTACCGCCACCCAACGGGGGCTGTGGGTCGCCGCCACTCCACACGGTCCTCTAATAAGACATATATTTATATTTTGTTGATAAATTGCTATGCACTCAATCTCTTTGGAGGATAAATTGAAAACGAATAAAATTTAACGTAGCAATAAGTATTAAACATATACTAGAAATTAAATTAAATTGTTTAAAAAAGAATCTTTGTAAATCCTGGGTGACCTGGCATCTGCACTTTGCCCAAAAATTTTAGTGTAAATAAATAATAGTTTAAGAAAACTAAAAAACACCCTTTTATGTGCAACCGAACTAAAAAATTAGAAAATAATTTTTCATTACAAAGAGTTTGTCACTTCCGAGTAAAAAGCGTGGGGTGCATTTTACTATTTTTTCATAACATTTCCCTCATAGATATTTGCAAATAGATCAATTATAACATTTAATATATTAAGCACCCCACGCTTTTATTCTGAAGTGACAAACTCTTTGTAATGAAAAATTATTTTCTAATTTTTAGTTCGGTTGCATATAAAAGCGTGTTTTTTAGTTTTTTTAAACTATTATTTATTTTTCATTTTTTAGTTCGATATATCAATTAGTTTTCTGCGGACATGTGATATTAAAATGTTTCACGAACTATTTCGTAATCTAATCATTTCATTTAAAGCTTCACTGTTGCATGGGGTTTCAGAACGCAACTACTCCGAACAAGTTTCTGTCAGCCTTATGCTGAGAGTACGTACGAAACTGCACGCATTCGCAGATCGCGCACTAGCTCTTCTCTGTTACTCTTCTACAGAAAATCTATAAAGGAATTTATTTATCCTGGCGGTCCTAATCAGGATAACGGGATACTGTTTTTAAATTATTACATTGTCATCGGTCCTTGATACGTGTGCAAAGTTTCAAAGAAATTGAATCGCTGGAAGTTGGTAAAAACTAGGCTCAAAGATTCCGTTACATAGATAGATAGATAAATAGATAGATAGATACAACCCAAGCTAATAAAAGCGTGTTAAAAATACACTTTCTTATGGTTTAGTTTTGTTTTTTAGATATATAAAATTGAAACAAAATATTAGAGGATTATTGCAAGTTGCCTTATTAAGCTCGGGAATTATTAATAGCGGCCTTATTTAAATAGTGCTTGTACCCATAATTTAGAGTTATTGCAAATTATGTTGATAGGGTTGACAGTACCATTAACCTAAAAAAGGAAAGTTTTTTTTTTGTGGTCTTTTCTTTATTGTTTTGTGTTGTAGGGTTTTATTTAACACAAATACATTTAAAAAACAAGGTTTTAAGTATTTTTATGGTATTTTTACTTTTCGATTTTGTGGTCGGCAAGCGTTCGGTTAGACGAAGTTTCAATAAGATCAAAATAAGGCACGACCCAAAACCGATATAAATAAAGCCAGGCACTATCCTTATTAAGGGAGTCCTTATCCCACCATGCATCTGCGCAAGCTCAGATGTGAAAATAAGGCCGGTATTATTAGTGCCTGGCCTTATTTTACTGTGCAATACTTCTCTATGATTCGGCTTCACCAAGAATTAAGATATTCAATTTTAGAGAAAATTAAACCTTTTATATTTTATGAAGAGCTATTCTTTTTTTGCAATAATATATTAAAAATTAAAAGATTACTTGAATAAATAATAGTTTAAAAAACTAAAAAAACACGCTTTTATATGCAACCGAACTAAAAATTAGAAAATAATTTTTCATTAAAAAAAAATATTGTCACTTCAGAGTAAAAAGCGTGGGGTGCTTAATATATTAAATGTTATAATTATTATATTTGCCAATATCTATGAGGGAAAAGTTATGAAAAAATAGTAAAATGCACCCCACGCTTTTTACTCTGAAGTGACAATATTTTTTTTAATGAAAAATTATTTTCTAATTTTTAGTTCGGTTGCATATAAAAGCGTGTTTTTAGTTTTTAAACTATTATTTATTTTTCATTTTTAGTTCGATATGCATGTATGTATGTATGTATGTAAAATGCTCCAGTTTATTCACTAAAAAAATCCTTCGCCATTTTGTCAAGAGTAGCTAAAGTTCCTGAGAAAAGTTTGGGATGTTGCCAAAAGATGGCAACACAGGTGTTGTTTTTATAATATAAAGGAATTTTTTATCCTGGCGATCCTAACCAGGATAACGGGATACTGTTTGCAGATTATTGCATTGTCATGGGTCCTTAATACGTGTGCAAAGTTTCAAAGAAATCGAATAGCTGGAAGTTGGTAAAAATTAGGCTCAAAGATTCCGTTACATAGATAGATAGATAGATGGATAGTTACAACCCAAGTTAATAATAATAAAAGCGTGTTAAAAACAATTTTATTAATTTATTGCTCCAAACGGCAACGGCAGAATAACTCTTCATATTATATAAGAAGTTTAATTTTCTTAAAATATTTATTAAATATCTTTATTTTGAAGAAAACTCAAATATTGTTTTGTTTAAAAATAATTTACCTTATATTAACAATGTCTTTTCATATAGTTATAGCTTACAGACTTTAAGCACAGGCCTAAAAAAATAACACAATTATTATTGAATCAGTAGAAATATAAATATATTTTTTCTCTCTGCAAAAAATGGTCAGAATCACAGAGAGGTTATTGCCAGGCAAGTGGTAAACCACTGAGGAATTGGGATATACAAGATGGAATTGGATGGAAGTATGTAGAATTGGGGAAAGTAAAATTGTGATGAAATTATGATAAATTGTTGTGGAAATAAGTGAAATTGTCAAAACAAGTTGTCTCTATGGAACACTGAGCATAACATTACCTCTCGCTTTAGTAGAAAACAGGCTTTGATCCACCACTGTAGATCATAAACGTCTAAAACTAAAGTGGAATTGTAATGGAATTATGTGAAATTATGGTGGAATTGGATGAAATTGTGTGGAATTAAAGGAAAATAAAGTGCAATTGCGTCAGTGGTTTACCACTCGTTGTCAAATCACCTGCGATAGCCTATGATTGGGATTTTTCTTGGGCCCTATCCAAAGCTATATTGTTACATAAAATCTGGGAAAACGATAGACTTCGTATATTTGTGGTTATCCGTAACCTAAAAAATGGATTATTTTGTTCTTTTGAGTGAAGTTCCAATGAAAAAATATTTTTTGGCAATAAATCGAAAATCCGATGATCAATTGTATTTCTGTCTGCAGTACATGAATCAGCGAAAAAATACTGCTACTTCTCTAATTTAACAGACCTTGTATTTTTAATATTAAAGAAGACAGCAATGGTGCTGGGTTAAGTTTGATCATTCTGTAAACCAAGTGTTCTTTGACTACAGTACGAAACTTTAAAGGATGATTCCTTATGCCGGTAAAAAAATTCCTTAACATATGTCCAACATTGCTTTCTTTCTGAAATACAGGGTGTTACAAGTTTTAAAAAATCTTGAGCTAAATATTCTTTAAAATATTTGACTCAAAGAACGCCACTGGCCTTATTCTTTCTATATAATAAAGTATGTATTCTTATTAATAGAAAGCAATTGGTATTTTTGTTCTATTAAAAAAACTTATATTTAGCACTTATATAGAGTTTTCCTAATTACAATAAGAAAATCTAAGGGACTATTTCTAAGCCAGTTTTATGAAGAAAAGTTCTTATAAACATAGGTCCGAAAAGGCTTTGTTTCTAACAGGTGTAAAAACTTTAAAAGATAATCAAGTTTTTAATAATATCTTAAATATGCCATATACAATTTTATTAAAACTTTGCTGTGGTTTTTGTCAAAATGGGGAGTTAATTAAGCCCTAATCAAATTTAAATTTGTGAGACCAGTGGTGTCGTGGGACGCATCTTAGCTGATATTATTCACAAAAAAATATACGCAACTGACTTTTTAGCAACTTTTATATGTTTTTCAAATGAAACACCTAATAATACAACTTTTTGTGTCTACATATTTTAAAGTGGCTTGCTTAGTTTTCCAGAAAAAAAATCGGCTAAACTGCATAATCCTGGACCATAAAATAACTATTGGGGATTCTTTTCTCTCTTTTAAAAATTAGGTATTATAACTTCTTATTAGCAATTATGTAACAACAAATACTGAAATAAATATCGTTTAAATATAGCCTAACAAATTTTACTTAAAAAGTTTTTAGAAATCTTTAGATTTTTTGAAAAGTTTAACTCCTGTATCTTGACGACGAAAAATTTGTGAACCCATGTTTATATGAACTTTTTTTATATAAAATAGGCTCAGGAATACATCCTTAAATATTATTAACGCAATTAATTGGGAAACACCCTGTATATAAGTTTAAAATTAACAACTATAAATATTACTGTTTAATAATCCCTTTTTAAAAGAGTAACTGCATTGTCCAAGTCCATTCAGGTTTATTCTTCGATAGGTTCTAAAAGTGATGTCATGTAGTTTGGAGTATCGAATATTTTGCGTTTTGTATTAAGGTGCCCCATGGGAGATTAATATCATAGGTGGCCAAATGTACTAAAAGAATTTTCTTCACATTGTTAGTGCTTTAATCAATTGGTACTAATAGTTTTAGTTAAATATAAAGATTATTTGCTGTTATATGTATCGATAATGTTGCTTGAAAGCGTATTGCCCAAAATTACTAGAGTTAATTTTCATATTTTGGCGAAAGAGCCCGACTTTGAAGGAGATCGATTCTTACTATATCCCTCACATCCCTCACATTTTGAAAGCAATATATAATACATATAGATAACTTTTTATCTTTTAAGATAGTAAAATGAAATTTAGTATGTTGCTATTTATCACAATTTGAATTGGTTATTGTAGGTTTGTTCCAGCAGGAGCGCCTTTAGAATCGACAAAATTGGGGTAAACTTTACCCCAACCTTGACCTTGGCAAACGAATTTGTTCCTTATGTTTAGTTCTGATAAGATCTTGCTTATTGTGCATGTCTTCATGTGCGCATGTCGGGCAATTACCGGCAGTCGATTCTGAATGCGCCTCAGGCTGTCGAAAATGTTTGCAACCGTTCGGATTCAGCGCACGTCAAATTTGTCGTTTCAGCAGTGCCATGTTTGTAACAGTATACAATTGTTTGTTGTTCCAGCAGTAGTTTTAAGATGTTGAAAACATGTTGGAAACTGTTTAAAAAGTTTGCAAACTTTCTTCAAACATTACTGACAAATTGTTACCATAACCTTTCTTGTATTGACGTAAAAGCAGTATGCACGCCTTGTTTATTTTTGGTTCCAGCAGAAAACTGTTGCCAACATTTCTGACTAATGTTTGTAACAATTTCTGCGTTTTACGATTGTTGCTAACATGTTTCCAACATTCTGCTGAAACAAACCTTGTATTTACTTGCTTTTTAATTAATTTGGTTTTACTGAAAAAGACTGCTACTTTTAAATTTTAAATAACATCATTGATATATTTAATCTTATTTTGATAGAATATGTGCTCACGAAATTACTAGCGAGCCTGTCATTTTCTATGACACAGGTGTTACACGATTTTTAAATTTTGGTCGGATATATGGTTGGATAAAATGCAGATTTATGATGTTTTAGACTTTTTTGTAGTACATCCGGTTTAGCCGGAAGTACTCTCAATTTTGCTATTTTAAATGGAACAACCTATATATTTTTCTAATAATCAAATCTACAGGCAATTTCAGAAAACTACATTTAACATATGTAACACCAATCTTAATTAGTTTTTGGGAAAATAGCGTTCAAATATGTCATGTTAACTGCCATTTTTAGCGATTTGTTAAAAAAACTAACAATGATAGAAAAGGCTTATCCGATTTTGACACAAATTTGATGATCCTTATATCCTATCGCCGTAAAAATACAATTTCCGATTTTATCAAAAGTGCCACAGAAATTTACTTTCAGCAGTAAAGAAAGTAAATAATTCAAATGATTTTCCAGCCTTAAATTTAAACTTAACACTTATTCAATTTTTCTGTTAATTATATCCTATCTCTAAATCTAATAGTTTTTAAGATATGAATAGTAAAACGCTAAGCTGTCTTAAAAATAGCGAGGAAAATATAATTTCTAAAGTTTCACTGTTAATAACTTCTGTAGAGCTCAGACCTGGTCATACAGAATTTTTTTTTTTAATCAAGGTGTACCCTCTTACGTAAAATATGTTAAAAAATATTAATTTTTATATGTCAGTTACGTACAGGGTGGGCAAAAAACTTATTTTGTTTTTATTTTGTGATACCCCAGGTGGAGCCATCGAAAGTTTACAACAAAATTAATGGCAGATTCTAATTTCTGAACTCTCAACGCTACGCCTTATCGAATATTGTAACAGTATACCCAATATTAACAAAAATATGTATAAAAAACTAAATCCAGAATAAATGTTGACACCCTGTCTCTCCGAAACCAACCACTTTTGGACTAAGGTAAGTGGGTTAGGCATGTCCTAAAAATATTTTGATGTATACAGAGTGTCCCAAACAAATATTAAAAAAAACTAACCTCACAGCATTAACTTTTTTAAAAAACTCTGTATACAAGTAAATATTTTAAGGATATGCCTATTTGGAAACCCTCCCATTTATATTTAAGACTTTTTGTCTGTGTTTAATAACAGAAATATTAGACTTGCTCTGACCACTGGGCCACCACAAAGTGTTTGTTGGCCAAGGGGTTGGAACTGTCGAAATTATCTGGCAACTAATGAAATAAATTCTAATAGGTACCCAAGTAACATACATACAGGGTGTCCCAACTCTATTTATTCACGAAATCACTCCGTCCCTGCAGAAGATACAAAAATAAATTTAAATTAAGAAATGTTTATTTGGATACACTCTTTTTCTTGAGTGTACCAGTTAATATAAAAGGTGTCTTAAAAACAGATATTTTAATGTCAAGTAGGTTTTTTTAATGGAACACCAACTAGTATACTTTAACAAATTTTAACTCTGTGTTAAATTCCACATTGAAAAAGTTTTACACAGTCTACGTCAATTATTGCAGATTTCTGAGATATCAGCAGTATGCTGATATACCCATTAACCATTAAAAGTTAAAAAAGAAAATAATGTTCTAGTTTTGATTGTTTTTAAATAATTCTGTCCTTGTCAGAGTGACAAATAATATAATAACATGTAATTAATTACCTTTTATTATAAGAACTGCTAATAGGTAAGTCAGCTATTTAGTTTATTGTAGATATTTACTTGAATAACCTAAAAACCAGTCATAATTGACGTATAGCTGTTTTTTGAGTGCAATTATGCAAATTAGTGTCTAAAGTAAACTAAATTGCTGACATACTTATTACTAGTTCTTTAATAAAAGGCAATAAATTACATGTTATTAAATTATTTGTCACTCTGACAGTAACAGAATTTTAAACCAAAATATATATATATTAAATATTTAGCTGATCAGCTAAATAACATAATCAGCTAAATTCGGATCGGTGGAGCGAAATTTCTTAAAGATAACCTATGTGTAGTGAAATTTGTGTTAAATACATCTATTACTTGGTTTGTATTTTTAGAATAAAATATGTTTTATTAAATAAATTTCTGTTACACTTTGCCCATAGTAAATCTTTAGGTTCTACCTGCATTCTTTTAGCAAACCTTTGTTAAAAATGTTAATATTCTATAAGCAGGTTGTCTCCCACGAAACCAACATTCTTCGGTAAAAAAAGGACAACACAATAAATCATACGAAAAGCGATCATTTTTCAAAAGAAAAAAGTCCAACAAATTGAGTTGAGAACATCCTTTGTTGACCCGGTCAGGTCACACGCTAGTTTTACACGGTCATTAATTTTGGATGGCCAGATCATTTTGGTATTTAAAAATTGTAACAGTTTTTTATTTATATAATTCTGTATAAATACAGTTAGTATAAATTGGTGTAAAATTAAATAACAAATACATTTTTTTTTATTATAACTCCGTTATAAAAATTCATGTATATTTACTTGTTTAAATCTTTTATCATTTTTTTTTATTTTTATGGAAGTATTTCAAGTATTTTTTTTAGTGCTACCAAACTTACAGTCTTGATTTATCAATAGGTGATTTCCTTTATTTCTTTGAGTAGTTTAAAGGGCCACTGTGTTAATAGAAATTTTAAGATGATGAACAACAATATTCTTTAGTAGTTCTGGTTAGTATATTGAATTCACTTAAATAAATAAACCGACTATAAACCCAGCAAACACTATTTGCCGGCATTGTACATTTTTCATATTGGCATTGATGGTAAAGCATTGGCAATTGGTAGCAATATTATGCCAACATCTTATACGCATTAAAAACTCAACCCTAAATAAACACTTAATTGCCAATAAATATTACATGCAGGCGAATTGCCGGCAAGCATGCAAAAATGGCGGCATACCAATCCTGATTAAATAAAACACGCGTTTTTGTTGCAGTCAAATAAATATTGGATTTTTGAAGGCAAACCTTCAACGCATATTTATACTTTTTAAACCATATTATTAACATTGGTATTTAACTAACATTAAAGCAATTTTTTTGATCTGTTTTATTTATAATGGCAGCTAAACAACATTATTTTATGTTTTTTTACATAATTTAAAGGAAATGGCCTTTTCATTACATTTTATCAAAATCAAAAATCATGCAAATAAAAATTAGGTCAAACAAAATGTTTATTATGTATTTTGGAGCGAATAAAAATAAAATGATGGTCTTTTTTAAAGAAAAGAGTTTTTTAATAGACATAATTAAATGTATTCATTACCTAATAAGTGTGTGTTGTGTGATTAATTGGTGATGGCTAGTCGAGAAGGCAAGATATTCAAGTAGACTGTTAGGAGCTGTAAACATTTTGTTTAAAACTTTATTAAAAGTTTTAAAGACGTGTTAATAAAAATATTATATATATTTAATAGTTTTTTTGGCATACCTATAGATGGCGTAATGGACAATAAACTACTACGTTTCTGCAATATCTTCGCTTTTTATCGTCTAAACCGTACCCATTAAACAAAAATGATTCGAGAGCGGTCTGCGGTAGGTGATCTCACTTAGCTTTGAAAGAAATATCTTCGGCTAGTGAAAAAATCTGCATCATCAAGTTGGACAGTGTTCTGAGAGATGGTACTTTGCATTGCAAGGAAATTGCATGCAGTAACACATAAGGAGTTTTTTCCTATTTTAATTTTCAAATAAAATATCACATCATTTTAGCTTTTAAAAAAAGTATATGCGACAATTTTCGTCAATATGACGTCAGCTTGCTGCTTGGGCTGCATTTGCCCACTTTCGTGTCTTTTGTTATCTTTTGCCAATAACTTATTAATGATGGATGCCATCATCCTAAACGCATTTTTTGCCAATAACTTATTAATGATGGATGCCATCACTTTATCTGCAACACGTGGCCTAATAACGGCCAATTGCCCACTTTCGCGCCTTCTTGATACCTTTTTGACAATGCCTTGCCATTAAAGAGTGTTGGCAATGCCAGTAAATTAAATGTACAACGCCGGCAAAAAATATTATATGGGAAACTAGTTAATAAAAAGATTTAACTAAACAGAACTAACCATGACCCACCCAATGTCAATCAATTAAATTACGCGTCCCTGTGCTTTTTTCGCCCTTTCGGGGTCATCCCACCCAGGTCCGACGACCACCCCCTGGGTGGTGCACTGCAGACTGAAGGCTTATTGTACTTTGACCAAATACAAAGACTTTGTATTGTAAGTAACTTAATATTGAATATTTCATTATTTTATTTCTTTTAAAACAATAATAACTTTTATTATATTATTGAAGAGCAGAATTGTTCTTCATAATGTATAAAAGTTTTAATTTTCTTAAAATATTAAATAAACTTTTAAATTTTATTCTGGAGAAAAGCCAAATAATATTTTGTTTAAATTTAATCTCCCAGAAAACAAATAAAACATAAAATATATATACCTAGTTGTTCCAAGCTAATGTTTTTGAAAAGCTTATCTGAATCTAGTATGATTAAATACTGGGTATTCACATTTATGCAAATAAGTAAGTCTCCAGTAAGTAAAAAATGCCAACACATTTAGTCATTCATATTTAAAGACAATTTTTAAAAGATGTTTAAATTTAAACACTTTTTTCCAGTGCCGTCCAGAATTCTTAAGTAGCTAACTTAAATCTGAAAAACCAAATTGATTGAAGTAGGAATATTTAAAATGCCAACCTATAAATGCTGTCTTAGATATTCTATCTTTATTGCATTTAAATAAAAAGTCAAAATATATCTATAGAGAAGGGAATAAAAAACATTAAAAAACTGATTTTAACACCATTGATGTAGCTTTTTGGCAAAATTTATGGTTTTTAAAGATTGGTTACAAATTACTTTAAAATATAAGGAAAACTTTAAACTGGCCTGTTGTCGTGGTTAGTTTGCATGTGCTAAACATCTTGTCTTGATAAAATTTTTCGATTATATGAAAAATAAAGTTACTTTTCTTTATATTTTTGACATACCTCCCATACCACTGCAAGCAAAAAAATTATTTGAATAAATATTGCATTTTAAACCATGCAGAACCTTATATAAAGATTTTTTTTGTAAAATTAATTTTAAAAAAGTGTATACGGTGCAAACTTAGGTAGACACGGTGTATACATAAGTATAATTTTGTTTAATTCTATTATTTTAAAATGTACCGTCACAAAGTAACGAGGTAATGCATAAGTTTTTTTTTTAAAGTTTGTGTGTAAGTTTATTTTTGCTTTGCACACTGACTCCTAACTCGTTAAGTTAGGAACATTAATTTATAAAACCAAATGAAATATATTTATAAGACAAGAAGCAATGCAAGCAAGTAATGCAATTGTAATTATTAGAATATGATTATCATTTTGTTGCTAACGTTCCATTCACAACACATGACTTAATCACATTATTTCTTTTAACCACATAGTGTTTGTCAGTACTTATTGAGATACAATTAACATTTCCTCGTAACGTTTCATGACCTTACATATTGAAACAGCTTTAGCCAAAATAAATAAAAAAATATATACATAGATTTTGTTTGAGCTTGCTTCACGTTTTAGTCCTTATAATTTGAAAGCGCCGGCGACTTTCTAATAATCTTAAATAATAAGTTAGTGACTAATTTAGGAATAAAAATACAATATTAAAAAAATAGACTGCCAAACTTTAGGGGACGATTTCTTTAATGATTTTAAAATAAAAAGTGTCTATAAACATGGTTCTACAAATTCTTTATTCTCAATATAAGTATATGTATACAACTTTTGAAAAACCAAAATATTTAAAAATTAAATAAGGGTTATTACATTTAGTAATTGGAGGTAAATATTGTTACAAAAATTGCCAATTAGAAATTATAAAAGGTTCCTTAATGAGTTTAACACCTTGTATCCTGAAAACAAAGAATTTTCGTACTATAGTTTATAAGAACTTTGTGTCTTAAAATAATGTAAGGGAGCGTCCCTGAAAGTTCGGCTGCGTACTTTTTTAACACTCTGTATATTAATATATTTCTGGTTTTATAAATATTTTAATATAATTCTCAAGACGGTTTTTATTATTATTTTTTTTATTTACTTTTGCTTAAGAGTTGTTAAACACGAGAAAAATTACTCTTTTAAGATTTTGTTTAATAAATAAATCAGCACATAATATGATAAAATATTTCAAATTAGAAGCTTTAAATAAAAAATCGTTTAACATTTTAATAAATTACCATACTTCGTATTAAAATCACGGTCCCTACAATATGTATTTTAGTCGGTGAAAAGTTCTTACTAATATTAATAAATTAATAATATTTAAATATAAATAAGAAATTTTTTGTCAAAAACAAAAATCTTCAGTAAGTTTAGATGGTATCTATATGTAAAAAACAATAAAATCTACGTAAAAAAATATTTTTAATTGAATTAAAATTTAAGAGTAAATACTAGGACCTTTTATAATAAATACTTAATTTTAAAAGATTTTTTAATTTATAATTATTTAATTTTAACTTAATAAAAAAACGTACAGGGTTGGTCCGTATATTTAGGCAGCGAGCAAGAAAGTTTAAAATCAAAAGTTTTAGAAAATTATCCATACCGTCAAAAAATATACCTATATTTTCGCAGATACAGAGTAAGTGAAAAATGTGTGGAGAGGATATTTTTTCTTTTTAAATGGAATACCATGTATTTTATGTCAGCGTTACAAAAGACCACATTTTTATATATCTATCATTAATAGTTTTCGAAATATGACCACTTAAATCTGAAAAATAGTTGATATAATTTTTATTATCATACTAACGGCCCTAAGGTGAGATTGTAGATGTAATGGAAATTATACTTACATTTAAATGGCCATATTTCTGAAAGTAGTAAAGATAGATATACCAAAGGTGATGTTTTTGTAAAGCTTCTTAAAAATTCTCCACACATTTTTGACTTATTTCTTATCTGCAATATATATATATATATATATATATATATATATATATATATATATATATATATATATATATATATATATATATATATATATATATATTGTATTATAAACGAAATAGGCACTGTCTGAATATACGGATCTACCCTGTACTTTAACGTTAAAAAAATAAATGTCTATAAAATTGGTGCTGCCATCTATGTGTTAGTTCCTAAACTAACTTAAAGCTAAATATTTAAACGCTGCTTTTTTATGAAAGCGTGCCCAGCAATCTGCTATTTATTGAACCGACACCGTAGGAGTTAAATCCGAAGCGAAAAAATCCATTAACTTTTCAGGATAATGTATTTCAAAGCTTCGCCTATTTGTTACTAGATGTCCCGTGAGTCGAGCTTTTCGTTATAACGTGTGTCCTAGGGACAAAACAATAAATTAATATGATAAAATTAGGTTTATTGAATATACTTGCATGTTTAATTAAAGTTTTACAGTAAGTGGTAATGTTTTAAACAAAATTCCTATTATTACTATGTATGTATATAGGGTTGTTAACCATACCTACTTTATAATAAAGTATTTTACTTTATTTTTGGTAATTATACTTTTACATACAAATAAAGTATGTGAAAATACTTTATTTTTAACCTTTACTGTGTGTTGAAAAATAAAGTTAAATTTGAACAATTTGAAATAGTAATTACAACGGCCAAATTAAAAGACAGATTAAATATTAAAATGGACGATTTATATTCTGACAAAATAACACTTAAAAGATCCAAAGAAAAATTACCAATAGTGATAAAACAAAAATCAGAAAAAAGTATAGCTGACAAATGAATAATTTTAAATGACAAATATTTACTTAAAAATGCATCTGATATCTTACCAAATATAATGAAAAATATATGTCTTATTTACTCTTCGTTCCCGCCACAACCTTTTACTGAGAGAGTTTTTTTTAGTTAGGAATCTAAAGTAGCGAGAAGAGAGAAATTAAGCCCTAATAAATTTAATTAAAAACAAATTGTTTATTAATTTAAATTTAAATGGTGATTCTCAAACAAGCTTTGAAGTATTTAAAAATATCAAAGCAGGATTGTTAGCAAGTGCTAAGAGCACACAAAAGTACGTTTTAAGGAAATAAGAACATAATAAAACTTGAAAAATACTTTCTTCTTCTTTCAAACACTTTATTTTCTTCCTATTTAAACGATTACATACGTTTTCTTTTGTCAAAAAGTTGGCATATTGACCTTATAATGTTGGCAAATTTTTAAAATTATCAAATAATCTACTCTCCGAAAAATCGATTTTCGCATTTCGTCTTGCGCCACGCTGTACAGTACATACTTTGAATTAAAAAAACATCTACAGCGTGTTTTCAAAGTAGTGTTTTTAACATATTTTTGAGTAGTTTTGCAACCAAAGTTTATATAAATATACATGGACGTATAGAAGGGGGGCTTTTGAGGATTTGAACCCCCCTTAGCATGACTGAGAAGGGACATTTTTATAAAAAAGTCCCTTGTTTGTCATGTTTTAAATGCGTATGGTTATGTTACCTTAATGCGTATGGTTACGTAGACCCCCTCTTATCATACGGGAAGAAGGAAAAAAATATGTAGTAGAAAAATTACTTAAATTCATTTATCTATCTATGCAGCAAGTAATGACTTTTTTTTAATTTCCAAAAATTTTTTATACAAAGAAGAAGTTGTAGTGAGGAAAGAAAATGTTTTTCTCTTAAAAAGTTTCATAAATACCAATTTTTTTAGCCGCCTCTTCCCGTATATATAGGCTATATATAAGTCCGTGTAAACATACATATGGGTTCGCAAATTATTTCTACTTAAGATAGAGGACGTTGAACTTAAAAAAAAGTTTTCTTGGTAAAAATTATGAACACCTGCTTGATTTTAAAATAAAAACTAAAAGTATAGTTTTCTGTTGAAAAAGAAAATTCTCCTGTTAAACATATTTTTTTATAAGCAAAAAATTTGTATTAGTAATGACTGGCAACAAACGTTTTTCCTAGAAAAAAAAACACATATGAGCGGTACTCGTATACGAGGTATCTCAAAAAAATTTAAGATTCGCTCAGGAGGTAAATACTATAATTTTTACAATATTGAAAATTTTTATACAAAGAAATGTTTTGAATAAAAAAGAGTTTAAATATGCAAATTTGTTTATTTAAAATTATTTTTTTGTTTAGATTTTCTTCTGCCATAACGAGCATTTCTGTGATTTTTCCATGTTTTGCTATTTCTTAAGTTACCTTAATTTATATTTCGAAATAAGTATGCACTTTGAACAAACTTAAATTCTTACCATAATCACATAAAAAATTAAAAAAGGTCTTATAAATACACAAATTTGCAATATTTAAAAAATATCTCAAACTTTTTTTTAATTTATTTTTTAAACATAAGCTATGTTAATTTATTAAATATATATTTTTTAAATTTTATGAAGCTTTAACTTAAAAATTATTACTTTAATAATATTATATTAAACAGGGTGTTCATTTAAGCACTAACTAACTTAAGTTATTTGCAAAAGAGAGGCAACGTTTTTACGAAAAATTGAAGACTCCTTTAACCCCTTAAACCCCGGGGCCACCCCCAATATCTTAAATGAGAAATGGGTTCAACTGATACGCATTATTTAAAAAGTTCCTGACGAGTACTTTATAACAATATAATAAAAAAGTCAATATCTTTACCTACTACAAAATGCTGGTACTTAGAAATTACCCAAATACCCAAATGAGATGGCAATATTTTCGAAACTGAGAAAGTAGGATGTACTTAATAGGGTATTTACTTAAAGATCTTTAAAGTGGTAATATTGGTAATAATATACAGGGTAAAACAAAAAGTTTATATATATTTTAAATAAATCGCCTAATATACAGGGCGATTTATTTTTAAAAATATTCACCTTTTACCTTACCCTGTACTTATATTATTGCTAGTATCACCACTCAAAAGATTTTTAAGAGATCTTTAGGAAAATATTACTTTATATATTTTAGGGTAAAAAAGTACTCGTCAGGATCTTTAAAATTATATATTACTGGACCCCACTTTTTATTTAAGAATTTTGGGTTGGTAGCCCTGGGGTTAAGGGGTTGAAGAGGCGCCGTCCAATTTTTAGTAAAAAACATTCCCCCTTAATAAATATTTTGACGTGTTTTGTCAATTTCTTTAAATCTGTCTCTGTATAATATTAATATACAGGGTGTCCCACCGGGAACTGCTGCGATCGATTTCTCGAAAAGTACGCTTTGGAAAAATGTTGGTAACATTATAAAGTCAGTGGGGGATACAAAACAATATTTTGACAGCTCTACCACTTCCGGTTACACCGGAGGTTAATGTCAACTCTCCCTTATTTCAAACGGAACACCCCATATATTAATTATTTTTTAGATTCTGCGTAAAATTCTAAATATAATTTATGTGTACTGTTCTATACTCCACCTAAGTCCGACCGTTTTTGACCTATTTTAAATTTTATGTCAAAAATGACGTTTGCAAATTACATAACGACAAATTTCTTCTAAACAAAAGCCTTTAATATAAGTTAGTGTTGGGTTCCTTGTAAAGAAAAAAACTTCTTTAGTAGACTGTATCGATAGTTTCACAATTAATAAATACAGAGTGGTCAAAAATAGTCGTTAAAAATCATCACGACAAAAACCTTAAAAGTCAATTGTTTTAAATGGAAACCCCCTATATTTTTACCTTATCCTATTAGGCATTAAAAATACGGGTAAGTTTGTATAAGGATGTCTATTTCAAAATTTATAGTTTTCGAAATATTAACGATTTAATATTTATCTATTCTACCAATGCATTTAAGTACGGTTAGGTACGGGGTACTTGGCTGTGACCCCGCATTTTACTGTCAACGCCAACTAGAAGCAAAACTAATCTCGTATTTAAAAGCATTGTTAGAATAGAAAAATATTAAATTTTTAATATTTCAAAAGCTATAAATTTTGAAATAGACATCCCTACACAAACTTAATCTTATTTTTGATGCTTAAATGGATAGGGTAAAAAAAGATAGGGGTTTCCATTTAAAAGAAGGAAGAAGGTTTTGTCGTAATAAATTTTAACGATTATTTTTGACCACTCTGTATTTATTAATTGTAAAAATATCAATACATTCTGCTACAGTAGTTCTTTCTCTACGAAAACCCAATCCCCACTTAAATTAAAGGCTTTTTTGTTTAAAAGAAATTGATGGTTATGTAATGGGTTGCAAACGTCATTTTTTACTTACAATTTCAAGTCAAAAACGGTTGGACTTAGGTATAGAACATTTTACATCAATTATGTTTAGAATTTAAGGCAGAATTAAAAAAAATAAATATAGGGTATTCCATTTAAGATAAGGAAGTTGACATTAACTTCCGGTATAATCGGAAGTGGTAGAGCTGTCAAAATATTTTAGTTGTATGTCTCCCACTAACTTTATATTGTTACCAAATATTCAAAATGTTTTAAAGTTTACTTTTCGAAAAATCGATCGCAGCATTTCCCGGTGGGACACCCTGGAATATATTGCATTTTCATCAGGAACTTAACCCGCTGTCGACTCTTTAATATTTTTAATTTTGGGTTTTTTGATTTGTCGTAACTTAATGGTCGCACTACTTCTTGGGAACGTCCTTTATTTTATAGTTTATTTTTATTGTTAAAATAGTACCCAATGAATACAAAAGTATATCTATAGAAAATAAATCCAAGAAATAATATATGGATGTTTATAGATAATTAAAATCATAAAACTTTTTTCAGGGCAATAGAAAACAGTTTAAGAGTGTTTATAAAATACCACTAACTTTCCCGGTGTTAAAATATTTATTCTGTTAGAACTGTGTCAGATTCGTTTTGGAATGTTGGCGCCGAAGACATCTTTTCTTCATCAATTTTTTAATTAAATAATTTAAAAATCGTTATTTTTTTTTCTCTTCAAAAATTTTTGAATACGAAAAGAAAAAGGACCGACTCTGTAAAATGGAGTGGTATTTGAATAGTGAGTATTTTTTGCTTTTTAAAATTTGCTAATACCTAATTTTATTGGCACTCAGAAACCCCCCGACAAAAAGCTATATACGTTCGTGCGTATGCCGCTATTTTGTTTTTTAAATGTTTGTTCAATCAAAATCAAATGTAGCCTATACCAGTCCTGAGTAGTGTAGTTTTCTGATTATAAAATAATTTTTATGATCGGTTTAGTATTTCCGAAGATTAAAAACTAACTAACAATCAAAGTTACACATCTGAGTGACCAAATATGGAATACCATACCATTTTGTTTTATACACATAATTTGCATAAAAATTAAAAATATAAAAACTTTTTGTAGTAATTATTAACAATCATATATTTGTCCTTTATTTTGTAAAAATTTTTAGTTACATTGAATAATTTTAATCAAGATTAAAAAAAACTTAAAAATGATAAGGGTAGCTAAATATGGAATAGGTACTATAAACTATATAGACTGGGCCAAAAAATTAACTTTATTTTTTTTAATATATCGAAAATATTGTAGGGGAACAGAGAAAAGATCGTGAAGATTTAGGCCCTTAATCTTAAAATTTAGAAATCCTTCTTCTTTAATTTAGCATAGTAGGATTTTTTAAGACTTAAAAATTTATGAGAAAGTGCTAAAACAAAACGTTGCTACAGCGACGAAAAAACTCCTCTAATTGCGTGTGTAAGTTTGGCTTGTAGGTAAATCTTGAACGGTCTGGCCGATTTTATTTAGAAATACCGTTGGTTAAGAGAATTAACGAGACTTTTTAATCTGAAAAAAGTTGCTAGTGTTTATTGGGCACTAGGCTACGTGACCGAAACTATGTTCATGCCATAAAGTAGCTTAAAAAATACCCTTTTACATAACTATACCGAATCTCGATATCTTACTTCATTCAAAAGTTAAGCCTTAAATGCTTAAAACTCTAAATTGACTGGCCGATTTTACATAAAAATTTATGCCAAAAAAAGTAGATAGGGGGCATTTAAAATCAGGGGCGGTCATACCAACTTTCCGAGGGAAGGGGCCATATCATCATTAAATGTCTATATTTGCAGTTGGGTGTGTTTAGGTACAAAAGAAATTAATCGGTTACAAAGGATGTGGCATGAAAGAGCGGGGGGTGGGAGCATGGCACCTATGGTTCCCCTTTTATGAACGCCCCTGTTTAAAATCGTCATGTCTATAAAAATTATATATAACTTTCTAGAAACCTCGCGGCAACTCCGATTTTAATGAAATTTGGTATACGGGGTTTGGGGCGCTGATCACGAATCTGAATGAATTTTTGGCAGAAACGTTTCCTTCCTGAGATATTTATCATCAGACTTAAAATTTAAACTAATCCTATTTTGACAATATTCCCCCATTTTTGCACACAATTCTTGATTTAAAGCTAAAGTGGTATACAATATTTAATTTTCACCTTTAAAACTCCGTTTTTTACGTATTTTACATTATTTTTGCATTAAATTGCATAGCTATACTTTAAATCATTTTAATCCCAGTGTACTATGAAGCCTTATATAATGTAAAAACGTAGAAAAACGGGGTTTTAAAAGGTGAAAATTAAATATTGTGTGACACTTTAGCTTTAAATCAAGAATTGTGTGCAAAAGAAGGGGAATATAGTGAAAATAAGCTTAGTTCAAATTTGAACTTTGATGATGAATATCTCGAGAACGAAACGTTTCCGCCAAAAAACTTTTCAGATTCGTTATCAGCGCCCCAAAAACCCCCGAATATCAAATTTCGTTAATATTGAGTTGCCGCAGGTTTCTAGAAAATTACCAAAATTAATATTTATTTTATACAATTAACCAAATGGTCACCCCTTAATAGTTTAAGAATGTCTAGGATTACCCTGTATAGTATAGAATATGTCACGCCAGCAAATTGACAAATACAATTTGCCACGAGACTGGTGCCAGTTCATGTTTTACCGTATGTGTTTCAAAATGGTAAAAGCTTACAGCCTTTCTCTAACTAGTAAAATTTATTGCTGGCGTCACCCACTTGTCATATTCGGTTAAACCATATTATAGCCTGGCGACAATCGTTTTAGATAAAAGGCCTAACATATTAGCGAGAAATGGTCCCATTTTAAAAACAGATAAAACATGGGAATCTGCATGATGTATGAGTCCAAGCTGTTTTCCCAAAATTAAAAAAATATATATACAGGGTGATACAAAATCGATCACGAAACTTAAGGGGGTGATTTTACTTGACAAAATAAGGGTAGAGCTTCATATAATTTTTTTCAAAATGTCATTCGTTTTCGAGTTACAAGCCGTCAAATTTCAATTTTTATTTTGGTGTTTTCGCCATATTGCATTTATTTTTTAACCAATCCAGTTGATATTTGGCACACAAATCGAGCTTTGCAAATTCTAAAATTTTAAGACAAAAGTACCCTTTTTTAAATACCGACAGAGGGCACTTTATCTAAAACTTAAAATTTATTTACATCATAACTTTCTTATTTTGACAGATATTGCAAAGCTGGGGGCGCTATTTTATAGACAATCAAATACTTAAAAAATAAGTTACTCTTTATTAAAGTCGATAAACCTCACCGTTTAGGCACCAATATGCATCAAAGTTTTCATCAATTTCAATCAAATTACCCACATACACACAGGGTGTCCAGTAACTCAACCGACAAATTTAACCAAACGATTTTACAACAAAAATAAGAAAAAACTTTATATAAACATGTCTTAGTTATTAATAATATATCTAATACAATTTTTTTTATATTTAACACACCGTAGTTCAAAAACTAAGACGTTTAGGACGTATGTTTATATGAAGTTTTTCTTATTTTCTGTTGTAGAATCGCCCCGTAAAGTTTGTCAGTTGAGTTACTGGACACCCTGTATGTATGTAGGTAATTTGATTGAAATTGATGAAAGCTTTGATGTCTATTGGTGCCTAAACGGTGTGGTTTATCGACTTTAATAAAAAGTACCCTATTTTTTAAGTTTTTGATTGTCTATAAAATGGCGCCCCCAGCTTTGCGATATCTGTCAAAATAAAACAGTTATGATGTAAATAAATTTTAAGTTTTAGGTAAAGTGCCCTCTAGCGGTATTAAAAAAAGTACTTTTGTCTTAAAATTTTAGAAACTGCAAAGCTCGATTTGTGTACCAAATATCAACTGGATTGGTTAAAAAATAAATGCAATATGGCGAAAAAACCAAAATAAAAATTGAACTTTGACGGCTTATAACTCGAAAACGAATGACATCTTGAAAAAATTATATGAAGCTCTACCCTTATTTTGTCAAGTAAAATCACCCCTTTAGTTTCGTGATTGATTTTTGAATCACGCTGTATATTAAGGACATTAAGGTTTAAAGGAGAGAATTTATAATCCAGTATTCTACTACAATTTTTAACAATAATGAATGATAGAATACCTTTTTACAAAAGTAAAACATTTAGGTACAGTCAGTAAAAAAGTTCCTCACCTCCAACATGAGGCTCCCTTCCAACTTTACATTATATACTTTGCCAAAATGGGGTCCCCTTCTTTTTATATCTTGGTTTCCAAACAAACATAAACACGTAACAAAACAGTGCCAAACCCCAATATGTACCTTATTTTATATGAAATCCACCGTTTGGGCCCCCTCGGTACGCTACGGGGTACGGTAAAGTACCACTTTTCTTTTGCAAATAAAAAGTAATATAAAGACCTGGAGTAAATCAAATATATCGTAATTATTTCGGAAAACGGTATTTGAACCAGTAGTCAAATGTTATATGGTGGTTACTACGCAGTATGTCCAAGAATAGGTTTTTTTTTTTCGCCCTTTCGGGGTCATCCCACCCAGGCCTGACGACGGCCTCCCTAGGTGGTGCACTGCAGCCTGAAGGCTTATTGTACCTTGACCCCTACTCCTTCCCATTCACACACCATTCATTCCATAACTTGATGGTTGTTGCTCGGTCCGTTCGTTCACCCCTCGAGCAGAACACCGCGTGCCGTTGCCCAAAACCGACAACGCCGGTCACCCATCCAGTTATGGGCGCGCACTTCACAGCTTAACTCCGGAGATCGCCGCTGCCGATACAACCGGAGCAGCCACAAGCGCGCCCTCAAGAATAGGTGTTAAAAGAAGAAAAATTGACAAAAAATAAATTAAAACAGCATTTTGGATAAACTGGTCCCATAGTCCCATGGTCTAAAACTAAGAATTACCAAATTTCATCACAATCTAAAATTAATCTATAACTATAAAAAATAAATACGTAGGGTGTTCGAAAAGTTTTGAGATATACGTACATTTATTTGATTTTGTAAAAATAATTTCCACCACATTGAATACACTTTTCCATTCTAACAAACCAGTTATGAAAATAGCTTTCCACTTTTCATTTGAAATTTCAGCGCATATTTTATCCCAAGGCCTCCAGTAGCGCTAGTGGCGCGCTTTGCCATTAGGCTGAGTAGGCTGAAGCCTAGGGCGGCGGATTTTGGGGGCGGCAAAGAAATGGAAGTGAGGACCTTTTTTTTTTTTTGCTCTTCAAAATTTTTTCATGATGAATAATTTTGTTGGATTTGGAATTCTTTGTACCCACAATCGAAAGAAATGGAAGTGAGGACCTTTTTTTTTTTTTTTGCTCTTCTAAACTTTTCCGGACGGAAAAAGACTAGGAAATGGGCGGCGAAAAAAATATCCTACGGGCGGCAAGGCTGGGGGCGGCGAAAATAAAATAGCCTATGGGCGGCAAGGCTGTAAGTGCGCCTCTGAGTAGCGCGTCTTCAGTTTTAAACTTTTGTCAGTTCAGTTGGCTCTTGACAAAAGGAAACAACTCAAAGTCACACGGCGCCAAGTCGGGGCTATAAATCTGATGTTCTAAAAGTCTCAAGTCTGCATCTGTCAAAAATTGACCGGTCAGTTCAGCTCGATGAGGTGGAGCATTGTCATGATGAAGGTACCAGCTAGCGAGTTGCGAGTTTGGGCGAATTACTCTTAACTTTTCTATAAGTTTTGAAAGGCATACTGTGGTGTACCAGAGAGAATTTACAGTCTTCTGTTCTCGGAGCACAACACGTTCAATCGTGTGTAATGTTGCTAAACTAATGTTCAATGTCTCTTCTAACTGTCGATAGGTAATTCGTCGGTTTGTTTTTATAGCTTTTGGACGGCAGATATGTTTTCTGGGGTAACTACTTCACATGGTCGAGCGGAGCGTGAGGCGTCAAGCGAAAACAAGCCCCGCTGAAATTGTTTGTACCATCTGTATATGGTTGCACTTGATGGACAGTCATCACCAAGTATAGGCTTTACTTTTTCTAAACACTGTTCTTGAGGTAACCCACGTGAAAAGTTGTATTTCAAAATTGCACGGCACTCGATAGTCATCCACGACGCCATTGCGCTAAAATCGCTGGAGACAAACTGGCGCAAAACTGATAGTTTACTAATAATTATGTAGGACTACGACATGTCATGACATGTACAAACAAAAACATCAATGGTACTTTCCTGCACCGTTTAGATACAAAGTATCTCAAAACTTACTGAACACCCTACGTACCTTAATAACTTTAAATACGAAAAAGGACCAAGAGAAAATTAATTTTATTTTTAAAAATGCGGCAAAAATGTTTTAGTAAATAATGTAGAGAATTGTATTTTATTTATTTTTCATAAAATTCTAAAATAAAAATAAATGTTTAAGTCCCGTTACACATGTGACGTACGAACGCCCTACACCGTAAGCCTGATGCATTAGAACTAATGTGACCTTAAGCTGTTTTTACAGTTTGAAAGATTTCTTGCATAAAGTTTTCTTGCTGCAATTTTTCGATCTGCACACGCGCACTTTGCAGCAATTTAAAACAAGAAAAAATGTGCGTGCGCAGATCGAAAACATTGCAGCAAGAAAAAATTGCATGCAAGAAAACTTTTAAACTGTAAACAGCTTTATACATGGAGGCGCGGCGCGTACGCAGTGAGTTACATTACTTTCAAGTCAAAGTAACACAAAAGTTTGTTTAGGTGCCAAGTAGCTAAGTATCTGCTTACTATCGCTAAATATTTTTTTGATCGTCAGACGTAACTGAATAGGAAATTAAATTTTTATTGGTAACTAGAGCTACTTCTACGCTACCTCTAATTTGGGCATGAAACACAATTCTTCACAACATTTTGTTATACAATTTTGTTCTATTTTTAAAAATAAATAAAAGTACTTTTGGCCATTTTTTATATTTATAGTTATAACTTGCCTTTCCTATTATCAAAAATCTTGTGGAATTAATCGTTGCTATTACCAATCAAAGTTAAATTTTGTATCTCTTAGTTTCGGACCATGCGACCAGTTTTCCCAAAATATTGTCCCCCCATAGATGACCCACATTTAGCTTTGCAGTGGCAAGAAGAATTTTTCGGATTTTTACGACCTCGCGCAGTAAAAATCGGGGTGTATAAACCTCGCAGAATACAACACCGGCACACCGTGCCCTCCGTCCACGGTCTGACCGTTTGAGCCTTATAGTTTCATGACTGCAACCCACGATTTTCGGCAAAATGTTAAATAACCCAAGCAGCAAGCTGGCGTCTTACAGACGTCTCTTTTAGTCATTTTTGGTCATATTTGGTCAGCAAAAACGTCCTAAGATGACGACAAAATGACGTTAAATTGACCTCCCTAAGTCACAGACAAAAGACGTCCCGTTAATGACGTCATACTGACGGGTTTAAATGACAAAAAATTGACGCATATATATTTTTTAAAGCTCAAATGATCCGTTATTTTAATTGAAACTTAATATAGGAAAAACTCTTTACTGCTTGCAATTCCCATGCACTGCAAGGTCGCATTTCTTGGGACACTGTCAAACCTGGTTATGCAGATTTTTACACTAGCAGAAGATTTTTTCTTTAAAGCTCATTGAGATCACCAACGGCAGACCGGTCTCGAACTATTTTGGTCTTATCGGTACTGTGCCGGTGTGGGCGATAAAAAGCAAAGATGTTGAATAAACGTAGTAGTTTATTGTCCATTGCGCCATCTATCGGTAGAGTTTTTTCCCATATCAATTTTGTAAAATTATAAGTCTTATTTTTCTGTCATATGATATTTCGCGGTTGGATTTTGAGACGAATCATATAATGCCACAAAATTTGTCTGGCGGGTTTTCCAAACATGATGTCATTACATTTTTATGAGCTAGTATGACGAAAAAATGACGTCGAAAAGACGTTATTTTGCATTGCATATTAAACATTGTTGTAAACTTGTCCAACAAAAAACTGAAGCGTTTGCCCAGTCCGACACCCGAAACATTTGACATTGACAAGCTGGGTTAAAGCGCCGCCTCAATATATGGCGGTATGAATATTCGTAGTCATTAATTACTGGCCCAGGGACTATAACACATTGGAACAACATTTATTTACTTCCATAGCAATATTTTCCATTAAAATAGCAATTGACTATAACATCTTAACTTCTTAAAACTCTTTTAAAAATGTGAGAAGTTAGTGGTAATGTTTTTCCTAACATTATAAAAGACTCGTTTATATTGTAAGGTGATAGGATTATTAGCTGATTACATGCACAATGCTCTCATTTCTGGTCCATTAAAAATACGGCGGCATCGGTCATCTGGTTTATGTAAAATTTGTACGGATTAGCGCCCCACACGCAGGGTCAATTTTCATAGGCGTGCAACAGATTCTTATAGTATATAATCATTTTTTCAACGACAAAAATTATATACATTATTAATGTAATTTTAAATAGGTAATAATGCTTATTACCCACGGCCATTACGCACGATTATTACCCACATCCATTACCCACGGCTGTCAAAGGGGCTTTAAATGTGCATAAATACGATAATTTATATATATTTGCGAGAATCTCGTTTTCTTAATATGACTCTTCAGACAAAGACACAACTTTTTAATCTAATGAGTACAAAAATATCTAATAAGAACGTAAAATCAACCAATAATTAAATCAATTACATTTATAAAAAAAATTGCAGTGGGTTGTAATGTCGAGTGTGTCATGGCTGAAAAATCTTCTGTCACAAATCGGGAATACTAAATATATTGTTTGTATTAATATAAATCCGATAGAGAGTTGTAGAAAAAGTATAGTATGCGACTCACACAGAATACTCATGTTCCTCTCGTATGACTGATGAAAGTCATACTTGTGGGAAATGAGTCGGGAGCGGTCATAGGGGAGGGGCCCATGGGGGCCAGGGCCTCCCTTTTATGCCACATTCTTTGTAACCAAATATTTTATATATAGCTAATGGCAAATATGGCCATTTAATGATGATGTGGCCCCCCTCAGGGCCATCTTTTTTAATATGCGGAAAGAGAAAAGATGGATCAGGTCTTTTATAAATAAAAGAAAGCAATACAAAGAGGTGAAGACCTTTTTTTTTGGCTCTTTAAAAAATTGCAATCTCTCACCTTCCTCAAAATGTTATTTTCATTTCTGCCTCCTCGGCCTGTGCTCTGTGCCCCTCCTTAAAGGTCTCTTCACCCTGATTATAACTGCCAAGTTTGAGGTCTTTGAAATGATTTCCGTTGATATGACACTTGTCGTAATTTGATTTTTATTTTTTAAATGTAAAATATTTAATTTCCTGTAAGAGCAAGCTTGTTTAAACTCAAAGAAATATAATGAGGGTTAAACAATTTTTAAAATAACACATAAATTATACTTTCTGGCAAGGATGTGATTCACCCTTAAATTTTAGGGGTGAGTCAGACCGTCGATTAAACCTCATTTTAAAGATCGTTTAACGCTTATCAAATTCAAATTCAAATTCAAATTCAAATTCAAAAGATTTTATTTCCTCAATTAAAAAGTATAAAATACAATAATTGAAAAAACGTCAATAAAAATACAATACTAAATTTTAAACTACACTTAAAAAACATGGAAATAACATAAAGTACATTAATTAAATACACAAACAAAAAATTAAGCAACATTTGCAAGGAACTCATCGAAAGTGTAACAATTAATTTCAAGTAAATATTTTTTTAACCTTCTTTTAAATATATGCACACTAACAGAATCTCTAATATTTGCGTTGAGCTTGTTAAAAAATTTGCAGCCTGTATAATATATATATTTTTGATATTCCACAGATCTATGCCTATCTGGCAACAATAGAGTTTTTAACCTGGTATCATAACTGTGTGCAGTTCTAACCCGTTCAAAAATAGTTTTATTTCGATAAACAAAAACACAAACTTCTAAGATATAAATACTCACTAGTGTCAAAATGTTAAGGTTTCTAAAAGCGTTTCTGCAGGATTCTCCATATTTTAAACCAGCGACTAGTCGGATAGCATATTTTTGTAAAATAAAAATTCTAGTGACATTGGCACTCCTACCCCAATTTAAAATGCCATATCTAATGCGAGAATGAAAATTAGCAAAATAAAGAGTTCTAAGTACGCTTTGGCTGCAATGCATAGACATAAAATTAAGCGCATAACAACAACTGCGCAATTTGGCAGACAGTGCATCAATATGGAAACTCCATTTTAAGTTTTTATCAAAAGTAACACCCAACAATTTAGAAGTGTCCGCAGGCTTTAAATTATGCTCTGAATTCCTAAATAACTCAAAATCACTATTATTATTATCTCTTAGCGAAAAATTTACAATTGTAGTCTTGTCTTTATTTAAATGGAGTTTGTTCTTTTCAGACCATAACAAAATATTTATGTACAGTTTTTCAGCAATGGCCTTTATTTCAGCCGCAGATTTACCGACAATTAAAATGTTAGTGTCATCAGCATAGGACACAACATAAATATTTTCTGACATTTTGGTTATAAAGTTAAATAAATCATTAGCAAAAACAAGAAACAAAAAAGGTCCTAGAATAGAACCTTGTGGAACTCCTTTCTCAATAATATTACAATTACTTTGAGCGTCATTAACCTTTACGTATTGTCTTCTATTTACTAAGTATGATTCAATATAATTTAGCGGTTTGCCCCTTACCCCATATCTAAACAACTTAGCCAGTAACAATTTATGATCGATAACATCAAATGCTCGCGAAAAATCAATAAACATACCCAAAACCAAGTCTTTCTTATCAAGAGAATCCACAATTATCCGCTGGAACTCGCACAATGCCGTCTCAGTGCTTTTATCCAAAGTTAAACCATGCTGAGACGGTGACATTAATTTATTTTTATAAAAGAAAGAGACAAGTTGATCTTTAATTACTAACTCAAAAACTTTTGATATACTAGGTAAAAGGCTTATCCCCCGATAATTTTCAAATATATTGACATCTCCTTTTTATGTAAGGGAATAACTGCCGCTAACTTTAAAGCATCAGGAAAAACTTCATTCTGGATAGATAGATTAATTAAGTGTGTAAGAACATTGGCTATATAATCCTTACACCTTTTTAAAATATTATTAGAGATTCCATCGTGTCCACATGAATTGGAATTCTTAAGTTTACTTATTCTACTTAAAACATCATATTTACATACAGGAGAAAAGAAAAACGATTTATTATTTAGCGGTACATTTGTATCCAGAAATACTTGATCTGAAGGTCCATTATCTTTGGGCAACGTAAACTGGTTATTAAATTTATTTGCTATTTCATCATTTGATATTTGTTCATCATTAGAAAACATGGTTATGTTGTTTTTAACATCAGTTCCCTGAATATGTTTAATACACTTCCACATTGCCTTAGACTTATTGTCAGCATTTATAATCTTTTGATCATTCTTATCACGAAGAAATAGTTTTAATTTTTCCCTATATATAACATTTATTTGTTTACTAACATTAAGGTATTTTTTGTTAAATTTAGCTAAGTCCGTAAATAATGTCACCCTTTGCTTAAGTCTGCTGAGTTCAGGATTTAATTTAATTTTAGTTATTTTTTTCTTAGCAGTAACACTCTGCTTCAAGGGAAATGATAAGTCAAAATAATAAAACAGAATTCTAGAAAAACATTAAACGCCTCATTTGCAGATAATTCAGTCAAAACGTCAGTAAAATCTTCCCTACTTAAATAGCTAATAAAGGAAACAATATTATTCTCACTAAAATCTCTCCGATAAAATTTTCTTTTTTTAGTTTTACAATCTTTAACTTTTGTTTCAACACAAATAAATTGAGCATAATGATCTGATACATTAAGATTTATGACCTCACCGAAACAGTTGCATGTTTTTGCACCAAAAAATTATCTATGCAAGTCTCAGATTCTACACTTACTCTAGTAGGCTGGTTTATTTTAAATTCAATATTGTATGTCCCCATTAGATCTAAAAACAGTGACAAATTATGACTAGGCACTACAAAATTTACGTTAAAATCTCCACCAATAATAAAAATATAGTTTGGTTTATTTAAAAAAGACAACATATCATTTAGTAGGTCTAAGAAAGAAACAAAATTGCCAAGAGGTGGTCTATATATGACAATTAAAAACTGTTTGAGATAATCAATCCTAACGCAGCTACATTCTAAAATACCCTCAATACAAAACTGTGTTACATCACAGCTTACAACAGGTTTATTAAACAGTACACTTTTATAAATAGCTACACCACCATGCTTTAAAGTTTTTCTACTATAAGATGTTACAAGTAAAAATTTTTAAGTTTCGTTTGTTTTAAATGTTCGTTGTTTAGCCAATGTTCACTAATCAATAAAAAATCACATTTCGAATTTTCTAACCCAACATCCAGTATTAAAATTTTGTTTGATAGACATTGAACATTTTGATGGCAAATAAATATTGGATTATTCATTTTTTGGGGGCTCGAAAAAACTCTTTGCTAACAATCCCATTAGTTTTAAGTTGGTTATTACTTACAGATTCGCGTTCATTATTAATTGGCTGGATCGTAGAATTGACTTGTTCAGCTTGCAGATCACTATGTACACTGCTAAAAGACGTATCAGACACACTTATCACAGTCACATCTTCAATCATATTTGAAGTAGTACGTTTTCGGGTGCTAGCCCCAAGACTAGAAACATCACATAACTGTTTATTTGTACTCGACACCAGATTAGTACTATCCCCATTCAAGAAAGTCTTTTGACCAGTAACATCGGTTTTATTATTGCCATCAGTCACATCAGTAATATTTTGATAATTTTCGAAAGGCACGATGTATTTCAGATTTCCTTTACCACATATTGCTGCTGGGAAATTTCCTTTTCTATTAATGATTTACACCACTTCATTAGTTTAATTTTTCCTGTATATTTAATTTTTAGATGTCTCCCAAATAGCATATCGGATTCTTCCAACAATAAATCGGTATTTATCCACTTTAGAGAACGACAGGAGCCAAGTTGAGTTTGAGAGAGGAAAGTCAATATAG
>JACEGR010006585.1:0-58985 GCA_014170235.1 Listronotus bonariensis
AGATGGATTTTAAAGTGAAATACTGGATACGACTTTGTTTATTGCGTTGCTGCAAGGCTATTGCTAGAAACAAATAAAATATGAGAAGAAGAAACAATATAACATTACTTTATATGTTTATATCAAACTTCAAAAAAAAAAATTGGTGATTTGACTTTAAGTCCTTAATAAATGAAAGTATGGACTAAACATACAATCCAGATGCATTTTTATTAACGCTAACAAAGCACCCAATTCACTTATACTGAATAACCAAAATAATGTTGAATGAAAAATAATCCCAACATTAGAACGTCTGCTTGATCTTGCTTATTTATACCAAAACTGGGGCAAGTAGATTTTAACCTTAATAAAAAATGCATTTTTATTTATGATGAAATGGAAATTGATACCAATTTGACCTATCTTAGGAAAGGTGAAAAAATATTAGGATTTAAAGATGATGGGCAACAAAAAAATTCTTTAGTTGCAAATCATGCCAATGTTTTTATGCTTAAAGGTATTTACAGTGAAAACAGCCAGTGTTGTTTACCTTTAGCAGCAGTCAATCAAATCTCTATCTTAAAAAAAAACTCATTAAAGTAAATAGCAATATCCGTAAAATTGGAATCCTATTTTTGACCAAGGATCTTTATATAGTGTAGCAATAAACTTGTTACTAGAGAAAACGAAAGACATACATAAACGTAAAAATGAAAGGAACCCCTATTTTGGGTTTATAATAGATAATATAGAAATTGTACCCCTATTCGATATTCCACACATTTAAGGGAATAAGAAACAACTTATTGAATAAAAATTTACATTTTACTTTTAATGCCCTTACGAAAGTTGCAAAACGGGCCAACATTGAACAATTTTATAAATTAGTTACCCAAGAACCGACCCTCAGATTGTGTCCTAGAATAACAGATGAGCTACTTATCCTTTAAAAATAGAAAATAAAAGTAAAAAACTGCACCCAAGTATTTAGCCACACTTCTGGTTCACCTAAAAAAGTAATTTTAAAATGGTTTAAATTACATATTTGTACATATATTTTTAAATTAGATTTTCCCTTGCAAGAGTAAATCAAGTGTTAGTATAGTTATTTTTAAACTAATTATAAAAAAATCTATATAGGCAAATAATAATAAATTATACTTTTTTCACAACTGTTTATAAATGTATACATTATAAATGTGATTTTAAACAGGTAATATCGCTCATTACCCACATCCATTACCCATGGCTGTCATATCATTTAAATGTGCATAAATACGATAATTTGTATAAATTTTCGAGAACCTCATTTTCCTTATATGATTTTTTAGACAAGGACACTACTTTTTAGTCACAAATGAGTATAAACATATCTGATGAAGTACGAAAAAACAACTAATAATTAAATAAATTACATTTGCAGTAGGCTGTAATGTCGTGTCTGTCATGGTTGACAAATATTCTCTCACAAATCGAAAATATTAAATATATTGTTTGTATTGATATAAATCCGCAAAGAAATTCGTGGAAAAAGTATAGTATGCGACTCACACGGAATACTCATTTCCTTCTCGTATTTCCTCTCGATTTAAAGCCAGTTTCTCTTGCTGAATAGTAAAAACCTCATGTTTTTTGACACTATTTGGGTTTGTGAAACTGACAACTTTTGTAAATGAAATAGTGTCTTATAATAGTGTAACAGTGCAGTAACAGTGCAGTTTGCGAATTTAATTACAACAGCTTGTAGCAAAATATGTATTAAAAAAAAAAAATCAGTGAGTTTTGTATCGTCGTTAAACAGATATTTTTTGCCCAGTAAAGGTATAAAAATACCGTCTTGGTACTGACCGGGCCTATTCAAGTAGTGGTTCTAATATACGTATTTTTGGTGCATTTTTATTCTTGACTATCTTAAGAATTTTTACCTGTATGTTTTTAGGTAAGCATAATATTTTTGCTAAGGTTATTAATGAAGTTAAGTGTAATTATAATCTTATTATCACTTAGTAATGTGTACAATATAAGCTAATTTGTAAATTTATGTTTTTAGAACCACTTGAGGCAATAATATACGGGCTCAAAGGAAGTGTCTTTGAAATATTTTATTTGAAACCCCCATTTTGTTACACCTGGCACCCAACTAGTGGCAATAAAATTCCAAAGACACATGTCAAACATGAGTCCTACACCGGGATTAGCAAGAACACCTGAAGTTAGTCCCCCATTTACCAGACTTCAACGACGAAATCTTGAAGCGGGTACTGCTGCGGCCACCGAAAGACTACCGCAGATCCATCCTCCTCCTCCAGGAGTGCAGCAGCCAACAACAGAAACCACCCCAAATATGGAAAATTGGCAGTCAACAGGCGCAAGACCACGAACCAGAATCAGCCAGGGACCCCCTCTAACATCCGCCTGCGGAGGCCTACCACCAAGGCCATCAACCCCGGTAACGCCGTTGACTACAAATCAAGGTAGGAACTTTCCATATTTGTCATCCAGTTTTTATCCTGCCATGAACATGCCTTTGCCAACAATGCCGGCAACACCTCCAGGAAATTTAAACAATTTAATTAGTAATTTAGTGCAAGATGCACTTAAAAACTTAAATATTAATCAAAATAATACACCAAATAACAGTAATTGTAATCAATTTAACAATAATGTAGTTTGTAATAACCCAAACTTGAATAGCGCGTTTAATTTTTCAGCTATACCATATTTTGATAATGAGGGTAGTATACACCCTATTGACTTTACTGGGCAAATTCAAATTTTTTAGAAGCTACTGGAATACCATTTAGAAATATAAGTTTTATGTTAGCGGATAAATTTAAAGCTAGAGCTAAAATTTGGGGTGATACTTCTTTTTAGTGATTTTCGTACTTTTAAACACGCTTTTTTAAATTTTTCTGGGACGATACCGAAGAATTACGTGTTAAATTACAAATTGAATCTGAGACTTATGAAAAAGGATCTTATGTCGAGCATTTTGTAAAATTTCTGGGCATGGCAAAGCACATAAATCCTCCTTTACCTGAGGACATTTTTATTAAACTCGTTTCCCGACATTTCCCGGCTCACATTTCTACCATTTTAATAGGTGTAAGAAATTTAAATGAGGCTATTGATCGTTTAAAAACAAGCTGACTATGTAAGTCGCAATGTTTTAAACCAAACGAGACACACATCCGACAATACACAAAGATTTTACCATCAAAAACCGGAAAAACAAAAATATTTTTTTAATAAACCAAATACTTTTAAGCCTATTTCAACACTTGATTTTGTAAACTCAGAAGAGCCTAATCAATCGGAAAACGAGCATGCCGATCTTTGAGCCCGGAGATCGGTCATAATTTAACTAAAAGGGCTGCTATTATAAACAACCCTCTTGATGAATTACTCACAGAATGTGAATGTGAAACTTCTGCTGAAAATAAGTGTTCACCTATTATTTCTTTAAATATATTTAATTATAGTTTCCCGGCATTAATAGACACGGGGTCTGAAGTAACTTGCATGACAGGGGATGTTTAAAATCAGCTTATACAATTTCATTACGGGGGCGTTTCGCACAAAAGAAAGGCGAATAACACACCAAATGTTAATACAATTGGTTATAGGTAATTTAAAATTTCAACATGAATTTTTACTTATAAGTGACTTAGTTTTTCCTATCATTTTAGGATCAGATTTTCTTTATAGGGCTAAGGCAAACATTTTTTTCTAATGAAAAAATTAATTTTTTTAATGATGAAGCCCATATCGAAATAAAATATACTAATACTTTTCATGAATTTAAAAGTCCTGAAAATTTACAACCGATTCGTACTACGGCAGTAAAACAAAATTCTTTTATAAAAAATACATTTTCTAAACATATTTTAAATGTAAATAAAACTAGTTTTTTAGATTGTAAATTTATTGAAAACATTTCTTGCCTCGACCACCAACAAAAAAATAATTTAGGCGACCTTCTCGTGTCTTATCAGCACATTTTTTCTGATATACCAGGTAGAACACCTTTGTATACCCATAAAATAATTTTAAATGATTATACACCTTTTAAGGTCAAACAATATTGTCAAGGAACAATTATTTTTGGTAACAAATAAATTTAATAATTTCTAATTTTTTTATAAAAGTTCATTCACTTAAAAATATCATTTTTCAAACAGATTAATTGTTTATAATTAATATTCTTCAAAATTAAACAAATTCAACTATTCTCACAAGTAAGCAATCTAGGGAGTTCACCAAACCCCTTGATTTGCGTAAAATATCAAAATTAAACAAAGTTTACTTATTCTGCACTTTTGGCGGTTTTAGAAGTTCATAAACCTATTGTTTCCCAGGATATGTAAAAAATCGCCAAATCTGCAGAATTGCCAAACACGGTAAATTGCGAAATAGTTTGGAATCAATCCGGTATCGACAAGTAACGCGCGCTGTGGAAATTAACTAGCGATGTTCGATAAACTGAGTGTTGGGGTCCGTCCGGCTACTGCAACTTTAATGTAAGTATTGCAATTTATATTTTTATATTTCTAAAATGTGCTACCATCACATATAAACTTAATCTTAATATTTTAATAAATAAATTTGGGCGATTATTTTAATTTACATCTTTCATTTTTAAACCTGAGCTACATCCCTAGTTACACCTCAAATCAGGGTGTGACAAGTTTGAGTGGAGGCAGCCGTGTTTTACGATCTCCAAATTCTATTAATTTAATTTTTGATCTATTATTTTTTTAAATAAAATTACTTAAATCCCAAACAATATTTACTTAATTATTTTTTTTATAAAAAAAAATTATTTACTTTTTCTCAAGATGTTTAGTGTGGTAGCATATTTAAAATTGTATTTATTTTATTGGTTTAGCATTTAGATATTTTATGAGTTTGGCATTTACATATAAATATGTATATTTTATCAGTTTTTACATAATTATTGGCATTGGCAGTACCATGTTCTACGCGTCACGATTTTTATTTTTATTTATATAGGGCGGAAAAGTAATAAGTTTCATACGTTTTTTTAATAGTTTTATATTTTTTATTTTTTTTGGTACCTATAGCACGCAGTGCATCACATAATGGTACGCAAACATTTTTATAAAGATAATAAATTTTTTATTTTAAAATAATAGAAAAAATCTTCAAGTTTTTACTCTATTTAACTACGAATTTAACTATTTTTTTACTCAATAAACTTTCAGATGGATAAGTCACCTTACTAAACACATCATTTATTTATTAAAACAAATAATAAATTATAATTAATTAGATTTAAATGAAAAATAGGATTGGTAAATATAGCAACATATTTTTTTCTTAAAAGAAATTAACATAAGCAATGACCCTTCAAGGAAATAACCAAAAATAGTTAAATCTTAATGTCCGACAAAGAGTCACTAGAAGTAATAATAAAAGGGAATTTTTAAGGGTAGATATTCCAGATTTTGAAAATTTTACTCCAAATCATAGGAGCACGGATATAAATCCATTTGCACCAAGGGCATCTCTTAGCAGAAGCCCCAATAGTAAAAGTAAACAAAAATTTGTTTTTGATATACAGGGTACTTCTAGTAAAACCTCTGACACAACACCACACGTAACACCTACCTCTACACCTACAGAAAAAGATAAATTTGTCTTTGAAATAGGAGTTTCTCATAAAGAACCTCAAAAAGTTCAGGCGAACTAGATTCAAATTTAATAAACATAGAAAACACTGAAAAAAATAATATACAAGTTAACTTAAGAAATACACCTACACAAACAACACCAACACAAGTCACACATAAATCTGTTCAGACTACACAAAAACCAAATACACAAAACACAACTGTCCCTGCATATCAAAACATAGTTACAAACTCAGCAATAAATATTACAAAAATGGCAAACACTACACTGGAAAACGTTATTTAAACTTGAACTGCAGATAAACCAAAACTGACTTTGCACGTTTTGCTTCATTGCTGAATTTTTAACGAAATCCATGATGGCAACCACTTAAACGCTTAACACTAGTTGTAGACGACTAATTTTCTTATTTTTTATTACATTCATCCCATAAATCATAAAAAATCTTTAAAAAATAGAATATTAACTGCAACAACAAAAAGCAAAACTTGATTATGAAAAGTTAATATGTTCTAAATTTGCAACTGCAACGTTGCCCAGTCGCTTAATTTTAGTTTTCAATATTTTTAAATACGTACGTATGCTAGTTATTAAAATATATATTTTTAAATAATACGGAATGTACGATTTTTTTTAACGTTTAATATTTAAAAATTTACCCCAGCTTTATTTATAAAATTGAAGAAACAAAATGTACTAATATATTAGTACCGTCATTTACAATAAAAAAATAAAAATTGACATTATACAGGGTCAGTCAAAAATTTTAAAACTTACTTTTCTTTTAATTGGTCATAGCCTTGACCTAATTTTTTAGGCAATTCTATGGCAATACCATTGTTTAAATACTATCTTTAATATAAAACAGTTTTTATCGGGTAAACAGATCAGTGAAGGTCGCTTCCTATTCGGATCTTAGACTATAACTAGCGAATCGCGGTAAAACTTTTTATATTACATTATTTTGCCTTCTCTATCAGCCCCATCATTTACGAAAGGATCTTTCCAAGCACTCTTTAAATATTAAAAAAGTTATTCCAAATTATATGACTTTCTATGGGCAGACCCTCAACACCCAAATCCTGGCTACACCAATGACAATAATATACTATTATTTTTCAAATTCCTGGTGGTACATGAATTTTATTGTTGTGAGCGTCAGCTGCGGTGACGATGGTGGAATTATGCAGGGTACTCCAAAGAAAGGATTCATATTAAACTTGTGTTTTTAAAATGGAACACCCTGTATGTTAGTTAAGTTTTGGATTGTAGAAATAAAAGTAACGTAAATTTTATCAGCGGTACCTATACCAAAAATGAAAGGTTTTAAAGATATTTAGGATTTTGAAAAATTCTTGAGAAAATAAAAATTTAATATATCTTACCTTACTTACGATTGACTTTGTATATTATGTTACTTTGCTAGAATATTAACTGTACACATGACCTACATTTAAATTTTTACTAAAATTATACAGGGTGTCCAAAAATTAATATAAAAATAAATATTAGTTTCTGGACAGCCTGTACAATTTTATAGTAAAACATTTAAATGTAGGTGATTGTACATGTAATTTTTTAGCAATAATACAAAAAGTCAAGCGTAAGTAATGTAAAACATATTAAAATTTTGTTTTTGTTATGATTTTTACAAAATACCGAAATATCTTCAAAACCTTTCAGTTTTAATATAGGGATCGAAAACTTGTATTATTTTTACTCCTACAACCCAAAAATAAACTAATATGCAAGTTGTTCCATTAAAAAAACACAAGTTTAATGTGGATCTTTTTCTGGAGCCTCATGTACAATTCCACCATCGGAGACGCAGCTGACGCTCACAAAGATTTATCTACAAGCCTCTTAAAACATTTTACGAGTTATGGACTGAGAGGAAATAACTGATAAAATTTTGCATCTGGCTCGGTCTATTATAATTTATTTTACTATTATAATTAGTTTACTAAAATTATATTTTTTTCTCATCAATACTTGTTATTTTATCAACAGAAATCGCAGTGCCAAACACTACCGCCACCGACCGTCCCCTGACTGTAACACCGTAGCCTCATTCGACTCGTCTAGCTCCGAATCCAGAAATGGAGGACTTAATCGTTACTATCGACAAGCATGGGAAAATCTCCACGAATCCGCAGGTTCCAAATCGGGTCTCAAACCCCACAGCCAAGGAAATAATGGCAATCATTCCCCACTACGGCGAAAAGAAACAATGGACGAGCCTTACCGAGCTCGCGATGGTGCCGAACGACATCGGGACACCTCGGAAATGGTGGTTAATGACGGGTACGGACCGAAAGGAGCCGAAAAGAAACGACATCACCATCATCACCACCATCACAAAGAAGGGAGGGAGTGGGCAGCTAACAGACCGCCACCTGGGGGTCATAAGAGATATTGACAACCGTGTATGGTGATAACAGTACAGTTCGAGGGAGAAAATAGGTGATTTTATAAGTGAATTGATGTTTAGAAAACTATTCTAAATAGTGTGTTGTTATTATAAGTATTAGAAACCAATACTACGGACATTTAGGGTATCACGAGGACGGTACCATGGTTATTATTTGTGACATGCAAGTAAGACTGGAGATACTAAAACAAAGCAATTACATATATATTTTTCGTTATGTTAACAATTCCGTTTTTTAACAAAGCAGATATGTTTTTGTCCACAGATTATAAAAAGTATATTGGTTGCTTTAAACTTTCCAATTCTACGTAGAGGTGAACCACTTTTTTAAATCTCTAAATCAAGGGTGTGTGGATTTTCTTTATACATTTCTGATTTTGTGTATAGTTGACTCCATCGATAACTCATTCGTCGGCAAATCTATTAAAGTCAAGTGACAGAACAAGACAGGACTAAAAATATTTTAAATTTTGCTTAAATAAATAAATTTATACAGCTTTAAAAATATTACTTGTAGAAAGAAATAAACAACAAGAGTCACAAATTGCTTTTTAAAATAAGTACAATCAATTAAAAAGGCAAATTATCAATTATTTAACTAAGTTACAACTAAAAGAGCTACTTTCAAACACAAATTCCCGCACTATTGCGATTTGCGACATCGGTGCTTTTGAACAATGTAAACAAATGAAATATTGATGGCATCAACTATATCCTTCAGGCCAAGAGATAACCATAATATTTATGCAGCTTAAGGAATTAAATCTTTAGCTACTTTTATGATTGAAATAAAGGTACTATTGCACACCAAAGATGTATGCATGTCATTTTTACCTTTTTTTGTTAATCAATTATTTGCAATACACATCATGAGTACCTTTATATATTATATAAACTTAATAGTGCCATTAAAAGGCAATTAAATATGCGTAAATAATAATACACATCTCTATTTCTCTATATAACATTTTATGTACAGAGTTTAATACAAAGTTTTGTAAATCGGACCTCTGTATATATAGGGTTGATTAACAAATGTCCAGTATTATTTTTGACATTAACACGTTGTTTTAAAAGAATTTTGCTGTTATTGCATATTCACAAATTTATTTATCCAGGTATTTATCACGTTGCAACTTTTTTAACTTAATGCAAAAATATTTTTTTAAATTTTTTTGTGGGTTACGACCACAGCCCTAATACAGTAACTAGAATACCTGCTGGTTTCAAAAAATGACAGTTTACGCAATAGTTTTTTAGTGACTTTTATTTCCATAAGTTGGGAACATCTTCACTGAAGCAACTAAGCACAAAATAACGCTTCACTGTTTAATAATCAAATGTTTTTATTGTCAATAAACAACAAAATTTCAGAAAATTTAATAAAAAAATCAAAGAAAAACCAAATATATTACAAACAGGCTAAACGAGACGGCAATATTTGAAAATATCGGTATGAAAATGTTGCCAATAGTTTTAATTGTCACTAGTTAAAAAATAACTTTACTAAGTTTAATCGCATGTATGATTTGCAGTTTAATTTTATAGGGTTAGATAGAATGTAATTATTCTACTTATGGAGACCTGTGGTTAGGAGGTATCAAAATTAGGTTATGTTTTACTTAAAACAATTTATGTTTTACTTATTCTTTTAAAAAAATTAAAATTGCTGCAAGCAGGTATAAATTTGACTTGTAAACTGTTCCACAGAAGTAAGGTGATTTTCAGCGAAATTTTCCATTGTTATGACCAATACAAATATTTATTAATTTACATTTACCAATATTCTAAAACATACCTGGATGTACCAAAAAGTTAGTTTAAAATTTGCTTTTAAAAATAACAGTCAGATTCTTTAACTTAATGTGTTCTTTCATTTGACCCTATATATATTTACCATAGGTCTATATTTTTAAAATAAATATTAAAAAGTGTATAATGGTTTTAGTGATTACAGGTACACATAAAGATAATAGTAATTTAAGAAAGTTTTAGATAGGCACATCTAAGATAGTGATTTTGTAAAGTTTATTTTTTGTACGAGATATATTAAGTGAGTGAATGTAATATAATTAATTTAAATTATTTTAGAAATAAATACATTTATTTATACTTGAGTACATTATTTGCCATATTAATTAAAAAAAAAAACTGTCAAAAGGTATTGACCCACCCAGTGGCGTAACGTGGAATAATATACACGTGGGCGAAGTTGCATCAGCACGTCCCTTTTCTTTGGTTGTTAAGATCTATCCAATAAATCTATCATACCACATATTCCTTGACACAACGTGCCTATTTATAATAGGCTATTCATAATATTTTTACAAAATTATTGTTCTGGTTAGAGTGATGAGTGTGGCCAATATTTTTAGGTTTAAATTTAATGTAAAAATAAACGAGAGGTTTTAAAGTTTCAACCGTAAAGATATTAGATAGAACATAATTACCTTGTGCCAAAAAAGGTTCAAGCATTGGTACTGAAAAAGCTTGCTTGCTTGATTGGGTTTATGGCTTTGCTGCAAGGCAATCGCCAGCACGATTTCGTGGTGACTCCGATGTTGTCTGGCTCTTAAACCATATCGGGGCCTCCGACTTTTCTTCTTTGACTGAGCTTTTTCTTAAGTGCTGTGAAGGAGTTAAAGTGTATTCTGAGCTATTGAGTAATTATTGAGCGAATATGATTATGACAGACTTAATGAGGTTATAATTAGTTAACATGCACTACATAGGTGTTTGGATGGGAAGGAAATGAAGACAAATCAAAAGGAAAAAGGTGACATACAAAAGCTGAGCATTACAATTTTATTCGATTAATATTTAAAAAAGTCATGATTATGTTAATTGAGTTTTCGTTTAAATTAGAGAGAACTGTATTAATTGATATGGGGGTTGAAAAATTCATATTTATAAATTCACTGTATAGATCAAGGTTCGGAACAACATTGATGGGACATTCGAAAAAATATGATCCATGTTCTCAATGCATCCACACTCGCAAAGAGGGCTATCTTTTATTTTAATTTTAAATAAATGTTCGTTGGTTAAGCAATGACCTGTACGCATTCTAATTATTGTTGTGATGTGACGCCTATCTTTATAGGGAAAGTCTGAAAACCATTTTTTACTTGGAAAATTTGTCTGAACTTTTGAATATTTATAGTTTTTATTTTTTACAAGTGAACTCCAATTATTTTTAAACTTTGTTTTAAGATCGTTTTTAATTTGATTATAGTATTCTTGAGAATCAACCAGTATTTTCTTGGGAATGTTTAAATTTTTACCTATATTGGCTAAAATGTCTGCTTCAGTATTGCCCGGAATATCAGAGTGTCCTGGGATCCATGAGAGTCGGATATCAAAGTTATTTTCATTGGCTAGAAAAATAAGTCTCTTTGTTCTAAGTGTCCAGTAGTCGCTGGAGGCATTTAGATGGTATTTATTAATCTTTTGGATAGCACTTTTGGAATCAGAGAAGATAATTACCTTTTTAAGTGTTTTACAGTAGCTATTTTCACTGCCTCATGTATGGCTATGATTTCAGCCTTACAAATGGAGAGAGAGTCAGGAAGTCTTGAAGAGAACTTGTATTGTAATTCAGGGATTGTTATACCGTATCCCACCTTTTTATCCTTTTTGGAAGCATCAGTATATATAAAAATAAAAGAGTTTTTATATTTTTCTGTGATTAACGCGAATTTTTCTCGAATCATTAGTTCGTTTTTTTAATAGCGCAGTCTATGATTTTTATGGGGTTATTTAAAATTTTGAAGTCTACTTCATAGCAGGGCATATTTAGATTTTTATAAATGTTTGCAAAATATGGAAAAAAATTATAAATAGCTGAAATTAAGCTTTATACAAATACAAATTTAAAAACAGTTAAGTAAATACCTTACAATATCTATATTTGCTTACAGCAATGCCAAGCTTATGTTCGACTTGCTATTATGTACTTTGTTATAAATTGTTAAACTTTAAACCATTTTTTATTAATAATTGGAAGGTCAAAAATCTGTTTTTTTTTTTAACATGAAACAAACCGAATAAAAGACTAATGTTTTATAAATATCTAAGAGTTTTTTAGCTGAGAAATACAGAACTACAAAGAGCGTATGCCATCCATATTAAATATCCAATTTTTAATTGAATTTATTTCAGATTCTAAGTGAACAATCGATTTTAAGTTTTAAGGGTAATCGTATTATAATGTTTTTAATATGTACACAAAAATATAGAATTTTTTAACGATACTTCTATACCATGACAAGTGCTTTAAGAAAAAGCACTCGTTCAATTTTACATCATAATCATCACAATAATAGCAGAAATATTTATATTTCGTCTTTATTTGAAAAATACTTACACTATGTCACTATAATTAATATTCAGTTATAATTTACACTTTATGCCCTATATCTTAGAGCGCCCTCTCGTGCCAATTTATCCGCCTCCTCATTTCCTTTAATTCCTCTATGTCCCGGGCAATATTCCTAAAAATGTAAATATTTATGAGAGACAAAAACTTTATATATCATTTTAAGATATGAGTTGTCTTACAATGACCATAAAGAGTTGGACACATATAGAAATTCTAAATAGTACTCTTGTGTGTGGTGTGTGGAAAGTATTCCACCAATCCTGTGCACTAAGGATTGGACTGGACAAGTGAAAATATTAGATAAAAGTCGCCTGACATGCAGGAGCACGATGAAGGCGATAAGCCGGACGGATGTGCAAAAGATATTGAAATTCTGTATCTCAAGACCCTGGTTGATGAGCTACGGGGAAGAACCTGATATTGAAGAAAATAACGCCCTTCTAAGGGAAAATCGTAAGTTTGGAAAAAATTAGAAAAATTCCAAAAAAATCTAACCCACAAAACGCCCTAAAAGGCGGGAATATAAGAACAACAAAAGTGAAGTTGGCTGAAAATAAATCTGAAAATGGTCCAGGTATGCAACCAGAAACAAGTGCCAGGGGATCTCTGAATACAAAGAAGAAGACCAACTCTGACAGAAAAGAGGACGACAAGGTACATAACCTAAATTCAAACGTCAATCAAACAGACAATAAACAAACAAATGACTCGCAAGCTGGCGAAAATCCAGAAGGGGCGGATGCCGAAGGTTTTAAAAAGTTGTCTATCGGAAAAATGAGAAACGACTCAAGAGGAATATTGATCCAAAATTAAGACCTACCTGCGTAGAAGGCACAAAAATAGACCAGTCTTCCCTGAGGGCTGTGACGCCAAGGAGTCTTTCATGGCTTTTTGTGTCACGATTAGCAGAGGATACAACTGCTGCTGATATAAAGAACTATCTTCAAGTAAATGGAATATCAGATTGTGAATGTGAACTCATTAAGACCAAGAGGAAGAAACATTATAATTCCTTCAAGGTAGGAGTGACAAACGACAAAAAGCTGAAGTCTTAAGCCCAATATTCTGGCCAAAGGGGATCTTCATTAATAATTTTTTAAACCTAAGAAGAATAATGTCTGTAAACAGACAAATGCCGGCAACAAACAAATGCTCGGAAACATAACTATACTTCACTACAATATGCAATCGGTGAGGAACAAACTAAACGAACTTGAAGCTGCTGTGGTGGACAGTGGTGTGAATGTGCTTTGTTTGTCTGAGCACTGGCTGTGTGAAGAGGAGATGACTGCCCTGGCTGTTGATGGTTTCAACGTTGGTCATTACACATGCCGAACTGAGACCGTTGGAGGAGGAACGGCCATACTTCTCAAAGAAAACATAGACTATGTAGCTGTTCAAAATTGTAAAAATTATAATGTAGAAAAATGCATTGAGGTCAGTGCTGTATTTTTAAATAATTTTAACATTTTTATTGTTTGTATTTATAGAACACCTAAGGGTAGCTTGAATGATTTTCTAGAGGCAATGGAGGATTTAATAACTCACTTGGGCCATGAAAGGAGAATTATCCTGGTGGGAGACTTTAATGTGGGGTTTGAAACAGTAAGTACTACTGCTTCAAGAGATGCTAAAAATTTTTAGACTTGCTTGGGGGCTACGGTTTTCGACAAATGGTTTTTGAACCAACCCGTGGGGAATCCTGTCTCGATAATGCATTTGTAAATTTTTCCTTCGAGAGTTTTAGTACACGAGTGGTTGATTTTGGTATCTCAGACCATAAGGGGCAAATTGTTTCTTCTGATATTCCTGAAACGCCAAGGGTGAAACTTGTCAAAGACACACATCGACCCATAACACAAGGGGGTTTAAATGACTTTTTCCAGGCTGTTGATGGCTTCTCCTGGGAGTTCATCGATTCTTCAGATATGGGTGCTGGGGAGAAGTTTGACACTTTCATGCTAATGCTGGAAGATGCTTTCCTGAGTTCCTTTCCCGTTAAGACTTTTATTAGGCGTTCAGACCACCCTAATAAGGTGGACTGGTTCAATGTTGATCTAAAACGCATGAGAGAAACTCTGAGACTTTTGAATGAAGTGTGTAAGAAGTATGATAGGGAGAGAGACTGGCAAGATCTTAAAACTTTCAGAAAGCAGTATAGGGCTGCAATTAAAGAAGCAAAGAAACTATCAAATGACAGAGCTATTAGCACATCAAAAATCCAACAAAATCTATGTGGAATATTATAAATGCTAAACGCAATAATAATAAAAAGAATTTAATTCCTCAATAAGCCCTGAACAATTTAACCAGTTTTTTGCAAACATAGCTGAGGAACTTGTAAAGGATCTTCCTCTAAGTAATTCTGATCCGTTGTTCCACATGTCTGGAACCACTGTAAATTGTGATAGGTTTGTTTTTAGAGAAGTAAGTTTTAATGAGGTCAGAGACATAATAAATAATCTTAAGAATAAAAAAAGCTGTGATATATATGGTTTAAGTGTACAAAGCATTTTATCTGTTAAAAATCAAATAATTGTTCCTTTAACAAAACTTATCAACCTGTGTATACGTGAACAAGTTTTTCCGTTGAGTCTTAAGAAAGCTCTTGTCTCTCCAATTTTTAAAAAAGGGGATAAAAGCAGTGTGAACAATTATAGACCAATCTCTTTGCTTCCAATTGTTTCTAAAATATTTGAAAAAATAATAGCCAACCAAATTATTAATTTTTTGAAAACAATAATCTTTTTTCGGAATGCCAGTTTGGTTTCAGACAGGGTAAAAACACTATAGATGCTATTCTGGAGCTGTTAAAGCATATTATGAATGGTTTTGAAGGTCAATGCTACTTGGCTGCCATGTTTTGTGATCTTGGCAAGGCGTTTGATTGTATGTCCCATGATATTTTACTACAAAAGCTTAAATATTACAACTTCGATGAGAGCAGCATCAACCTTCTCTCATCGTTCTTACAGGAACGCACACAAGTTGTGAGAACTGGGGCAGGGCTTTCTACGACGGCTCCCGTAAGTATGGGTGTACCTCAGGGATCTGTGCTGGGACCAGTCCTGTTTCTTATTTTCATTAACGACCTGCCTCTGGGAAACCAGCTAGGCAATTATGTTTCTCTTTGCAGATGACACCACAGTTTTTGCAGCTGAGAAATCTGAACAAGGAGCTGCTGAACGACTTGATGAGGCCAGGCTGGGAGTTGAGGAATGGTTCCTCTCAAACAGACTGTTGCTGAACCAAGAGAAAACTCAGTTTATGACATTCTCGCTGAGACATAGAGCACATACTGACCGAACAGACGTCAGTGAAGTTTCTTGGTGTCACACCTTGATGAAACTTTAGGATGGGGTACCCATATTGATAGTGTATGTAAGAGATTGGGAACTAGTGTGTTTGTATTGAGAAATCTGTCAGGGGTGTGTGTCTGATGCCACCATGAGATCGGCCTATTTTGGAATCTTCAACAGTGTTTATGTCTTATGGTCGTGCTTGCTTGGGGAGGGTCCGCTCATTTGCTAGTAGAGTCTTTGGACTGCAGAGAAGGGCAATTAGGGATCGTCTCTGGGTTGGGCTACCGGGATGATTGTCGGGGTGCTTTTGCTGCACTGGGTGTTCTGACACTTCCTCATTATTCATTTTAGAAAAATCTTCTTTGGGTGAGACAGAGAGAAGATGTGCTTACATATCAGGATGTGCACAATCATGACACCAGAAACAAGACCAACTTGGTGCCCAATGCATTGCCGTCTGGGGAAGTGCCAGAGCAGACCGGAATATCTAGCGATAAAATTATTTAATAAGCTCCCAACCAGCATGAGGGAGAGGCCAATTAGGCTGTTCAAGTCATGCCTCAAGGAACTCTTAATAAAAAAATCGTTTTATGATATAACTGAATTTTTAAATTATAAATTTTAATACTTGTTTTTATTCCGCTTTACCTCAATGCATTAGTTATGTTTTAAATTAAGTTTTTGTCTGTATCTTAACTTTTATTTCATTTTAACATGTTGTGTGACAATTTTAAATATTTAAACTTTATTAAATGTACTTTTATGTGACATATATTTTGACGAGTGGAAACTTTTTGGCGGGCGCCGAACGGTTTATCCTCATTATTGGGCATAATTTATCAACGCGTTGTCTGGGTTTTTCGTTCGGAGTATGATAAGCATGGATGTGCCTGTAATGTACTTTTACCATGTCTTTTAAATACACATTTTCAGGAAGCACCGGTTTGCTTACTGCGGAGTTAAATCAGAGTTATCTATTTTCCGCCAATTACAGTAACCTAAAAATCAATAATACCATCTGCCTTATAAACAGCGGTTGGGAAATAATTACTAAAAATTTAAGAAAAATATCAAAAAGCGAGGTTAGTTAGCATGATATAAAACAGTTATTTGAAAAAAGTGTTTAGAATTTAAGTAAGCAAACTTTGACAAAAAAAAAATAAATAAAAAGACCTCCTTTTAATTTTTTCTTTAATTGTTTTTACAATTAAATTAAATTTTTTAACTTATTTGTTAAATAAGTTCTATAATTAAAAAGTAAACAAATAATTAAATTAATTATATTTTGCAACATGGCAGCAATATGTGCCTCGTTAAGATTTTTAAATTAAAATTTTTCTCTTAGAAAAACTGGTTTACCCAATACCCCACATACAGCACATGCCAATTTCTAATTTTTTAATGTTCTCGTTGTAAATGTGAAAGAACATACACAAAAATAATTGAAGGGTTTTTTTTTGAAATAAACAAAATTGCATATTTGAAAGTAACTTAAATTCGTAACATCTTTTCTTTATAACAATTTGCGATATTAGCAGTTACTTACTCTTGAGCAAAAATTACATTTTTGGCCAAACCTCGTACATGACCGACACAATTTGATATCTGATGATTTGTGATGATTGCATTTTAGGTTTTGGACCATGCAGAACTTTTTATAAAGAATAACTTTTTTCGTGAAATTAATAATAAAAATGTTTCCTATATGCCGCCAACTTACGTAGACACACTGTAGATTTAGCCATATGGATCTAATAAAGTTTAGTATTTAATGTCTAAACCTTATTGAAAACTTGACATTCAATTGTAATAAATTCAATTAGTTTGTCACTTTATAGTTAGCAAGCTTATGTTAAAGTACAGGGTGTCTCATAATGGATTTAAGATTTGAAATTGTTCTGGCGTCGGCCCTGCGCTCAGTAGGAGGGTGGTAGTGGTGTAGACAAGTAGCGCGAACATGCGGAAAAAAATAAATTTATTTTTTAATGTTTGCATATCGGCTTAAAATTAAATTCCAAGCACATTTTCCAAATAACTCGTTTTAGATATCATGCGAACCAACCTCACATTTTTATATTTTAAATGGGGCTTCCGACACACAGCGAGCGGCGACGGGACAGCAGCGGGACATCGACGCGTTTTAATACATTGAATCCTTGCCTAGTGTCACGTTGCCGTTCTGCCCGGCATGTCACGGACGAGTTTTTATATGACATTAACGCCTTGACGTCCCGCTGCTGTCCCGTCGCCGCTCGCTATGTGTCGAAAGCTTTAATTTTTATAATTATTTTGAGGTTACTGGATAGGCAGAAGTGATTGCCAAAAAGATTTTCTGCTTTTTAAATTTTAATTTTTCTTTCCATGTGTCCAACTCTTTGGCGGTATGCTTTACTCTTCGTCTCAAAGTTAATTTTTGGCTAATAGTTTGTTGCTAGTTCTTTAGATAAAAACTAAACAAATAAAACGACCCCGTATAAGTAAAACATTACCCATAAAAGTAATTATTTACAAGAGATACACTGTAGTTATAAAAAAACTCTACTCTTTGTTTCATTTTCATTCACTCATGTTCCCACTGTCAACTGAAAGAAACCCATTAGGATTTATTAAAAAAAACAATTATGTATTTACGCGTAATAACACAATCAAACACTTTCATATTATTCTGTATTTTATTTTTGGAAAATAATACAACTTTTGTTTAATTTCTTACCCATTTGATATCTTGAAACTGCTGACATAAATTATCTAAAACAACAAGATCCTCTTTATTTTTGACTGGTCCACCACTAGCTAACTTCCACTGATTTTTCTTCCACTTCTGTATCCACTTGGTCATACAATTTATTGTAAACTGCGAATCCGTTATTATTTTAACTTTATTATAACCTGCAAAAACGTTATATTAGGTGTGGTTAGATGTGTGAATTTAAGGTAATAAGGCACCTGTAAAGCTAGATTAGGATTATTGGGTCCAGTGGCGTCTCAGTGGGCACCACAGCCAATATTATTGAGAAAAAAGTACGCCACTGACTTTTTATAGTTTTAATATTTTTCCGATTAACCAATTAAAAGTACAACTTTTTAGTTTCTTGTAATTTCTTCATATCTCGCTTTGTATTCAAAAAAAAAAAAAAATTGAAGCAACTTTAAGCGATACTAAAAGATCCAAAAACAGCTTAAAATAAAATCCAAATTTAAAAATGAGCAATTTTGACCTTAGTAAATAAGAAAAATGACGATTTCCGATAAAATACACCACTGCTCATTTATTTTAAGGCAAATAATTGTTTATTCTTTATTTTGGTTTGTTAACCATGTTGGCTATGGGTACTTTTTAGAAAAAATTAGAGTGGATAAATAAAACAAAGCTAGATACGAATAAAATTTAAGAGACTAAAAGTTGCATTTCAATTGCTGAATAAGAAAAAAATTTTGGTAAAAGTCAGTGGCGTGCTTTCTTTCTTAATAATATTGGCTGTGGTGCCCAACTGAGACCCACTAAACCTAATAATCTCAATCTAGGTAGAGCTTTACAGGCGCCTTGTTACCTTAAATGAGGTCATAAATCAAATTTTATTCAAATGGCTGACGTGTTTTAAGATATTTAAAAATACCGCTTTTATTAACTTGGGTTGTAACTATCTATCCATCTGTCTATCTATGTAACGGAATCTTTGAGCCTAATTTTAACCAACTTCCAGCTATTCGATTTCTTTGAAACTTTGCACACGTATCAAGGACCGATGAAGATGCAATAATTTAAAAACAGTATCCCGTTAAGTTCCAGCATTTTCCAGGAAAACCGGAAAAGTGAAAAATCGTACGTTCTGGCGGATGCGCCAGATTAGACAATTGAATAATCGAACTTGACAACATTTGCCGACGGGTTGGGGACAGGGGCTCAATTCTGCTAAATTGAACTCATTCGTTCGCTGAACGTATTCGTTCCGGGAGCGTATAACCTTCATCTGTTTTTTTAACGAACGAATAACCTTCACTTGTTTTTAAAACAGGCGGTCATAAAACAGAAATATGTATTACCAACTGACATCTGACAAAATTCACAGTCATTCAGTCATAACATAACCTAAAATTCCTTTAATGTGAAATTAAAGTTGAAAAAATCAGTTAACTAAGCTATTAAAAACAAAGTATACACTTTAATTGAAATACAAGAAGCAAATAAATAATTAACATGGTCCTCCGCAGCCAGAATAATCATTCGTAAGCAAAATAGTTCCTAAATCACATAACCTATAACCAATAAACCTTTTTATACCATCTTCCATTTATACTTTCTAAAGAAGGCCTTTATTGAGTGTTAGGTACCTACTTGTACCGAATGTTAGATTAGGACAAAGACTGGAAATGGAGATTAGCAAACTACATTAAAATATCACTTAAGGTAAGTAAACTAAAGTAAACTCATATTTAGAAAAAACATTTATGGTAAATTTCTTTTTAGTTTAAAAGGTAATATTTTAAAAAATATTTGTCTTATTTATGCAAATTGGGTAATTGTTTCGAAAGTTGGAGCAACCCCCATTTTGACCAAATTTGATATACAGGGGCACAGAACTAATAAAAAGGGGCTGGTTATTTTCCACCAAGTGTCATCTGTCACCTGTACGTCCCAGTGGTACCAACCACCGGCCATTTCAAGAGTTCGATCTGAATCGATTTTACTCAAATTTTATATTAGGGTATTTTCAGAAAGTAAATCTGAAAAACTTTGCTAATCTTGACAAAATGGCGAAAAAATTTTTTAGTGAATAAACTGGAGCATTTATTTTTAAAAAATTAATTGATATAACGAACTAAAAAATGAAAAATAATTAATAGTTTAAAAAAACTAAAAAACACGCTTTTATATGCAACCGAACTAAAAATTAAAAAATAATTTTTCATTAAAAAAAATATTTTCACTTCATAGTAAAAAGCGTGGGGTGCTTAATATATTAAATGTTATAATTATTATATTTGCCAATATCTATGATGGAAAAAGTTATGAAAAAATAGTAAAATGCACCCACGCTTTTTACTATGAAGTGAAAATATTTTTTTAATGAAAAATTATTTTTAATTTTTAGTTCGGTTGCATATAAAAGCGTGTTATTTTAGTTTTTAAACAACACGCTTTTATATGCAACCGAACTAAAAATTAGAAAATAATTTTTCATTAAAAAAAATATTGTCATTTCATAGTAAAAGCGTGGGGTGCATTTTACTATTTTTCATAACTTTTCCATCATAGATATTGGCAAATATAATAATTATAACATTTAATATATTAAACACCCCACGCTTTTTACTATGAAATGACAATATTTTTTTAATGAAAAATTATTTTCTAATTTTAGTTCGGTTGCATATAAAAGCGTGTTTTTTAGTTTTTTAAACTATTAATTATTTTTCATTTTTAGTTTTGCTACTCTTGACAAAATGGCGAAAAACATTTTTAGTGAACAAGAGTAGCAAAGTTTGTAATGTTTCCAACAGATTGCAACCCACTAAAAAATTTCTTCTCCATTTAGTAGCAAAGTTTGAAATGTTGCCAACAGATGGCAACCCAGTCAAAGTTTGGAATGTTGCCAACAGATGGCAACCCACTAAAAATTTCTTCTCCATTGAGTGGCAAAGTTTGAAATATTGCCAACAGATGGCAACCCAGGTGTTGTTTTTATAATATAATGGAATTTTTTTTCCTGGCGATTAAAAACAAGATAACGGGATACTTTTTGCAGATTATTGCATTGTCATGGGTCATTAATAAGTGTGCAAAGTTTCAAAGAAATCGAATAGCTGGAAGTTGGTTAAAATTAGGCTCAAAGATTCCGTTACATAGATAGCCAGATTGATAGATAGATAGTTACAACCCAAGTTAATAAAAGGTCAAAGTTGAAAATCAAACCAAACTCGTTTTACCATATTCCCTGTTCTTTTTGCACAAATTTCTTGATATAACACTAAATAAGCACATAATATTTTATTTACCCTCAAAATAACCTTTTTTAAAACTTGTTTTGTTATTGATTTTATGCCTTTTTTTATATTAATTTAAAACCTTAATTTTAAGCGAGTCGCCTATGACAGATTAAGGGAATAAAATATGTGAACATGGTTGTAGTAGTTGAAGTACAATATTTCCAATTTAATAAAAATTGAGTGTAAAATAAATAGACAATAGGTTTTCAAAGGTGTTAAATGAAATATTGTTTGCCAATTTAGTGGTATATCAAAATCTGTTAGCGTTACGAAAGGAAATACAGTGAAAATAAGGTTAGTTTGATTTTCAACTTTGATGATGGATATTTCAAAAATAAAAAATTTTCGTCTAAAAACGCTTTCCGATACTTGATCCAGCGCCCCAAATGTATACTCTCGTATACCAAATTTTGTTAAAATCAGAGTTTTCGAGACAATTACTTTATTTTGTTATTATCTAAAAATTGAGACATGTGTGCCCGAGGAGACACCCCTCTTAACTACTTAAAATTTTGTACACCTATTCCCGAAATTCCCGAAAATTCTCGAATTCTTGAAAAATTTCTCTAAAAAATCTAGAAAATCCTGAAATTCTTTAAAAATTCCTGAATTTCTGTAAAAATGTTTAAATTCTCAGCGAAAATCCTAAATTTCCTTAGAAAATTTCGAATTTCGAAAAAATCTTGAATTTCATTAAAAAATCCTGAATTTCCGGTAAAAAAAAAACGAATTCCTGTGGAAAATCCCAAATTCTTGCAAGAATTCCTGATTTCTCAAGCCATTTTTGGATAACATTGTTTTGTTGTTTGTTAAGAAACCAAATATATTATTTGCTATTGTAGCGAGATTGTAAGATTGATTTTAAACATATTTCATGCTTGATTTCATGCAACAATTCCGACACCTAAATGAAGTAGTAGCTGATATATTTACAATTAAAGTCCAAAATTCCCGACTTTTAGTAACTGCCTGTTAAAGCACTAAGGCTGATATCAGATAGAAAATAAACACAAACAGTAGTGGATCATGTTCAAAAGGAGAGGTTGATTTGTTTATTGACAAGGTGCTTATATTACCTTCAGTAATATTTGAGATTTCTTCAGTACGTGAGCAACTTGATTCAGTATCTAAACTGGCAGAACTAAGAGAAGGAATATTGTCAGTCGAAACAGGAGTATATGATCTTGTTGCAAGTGGATTTACTTGGACAAATGTTAGCAGAGTGTTATTTTTCCCCGTACTTACATTTTTAGAGTTGTTTTTAGTTTTATCAGATTTATAATGGCAATTTACATGAGCAATAAAATTTGAGAGTGTCCATTTTTTCCGTATTTTGTTTCAGTATAAAATGCTTTTATATCGACCAAACATACAGGGCATGATATAATGGCATACTCATTTCTCACTTGTAAATTTGCCACATGTCTTTGACATGTCAAACAAAATAGCAAATAAATCCTCGTGTTAAAGTTCGAGTTACACCTTTATAATATTGGGCCTAACGAAGATAATTTTTAAAGTAATTATTAGCTGGTGGTTAAAATTATAAAGTTTTTAATATAATAATAACCAAAACTATAATAAAATTCTGTATTGCTTGGGCACATTTGGAAAAAAACTTTTTGTGCAAGTACCTTTTAACTTCAAATCGAGCTTTGAATCGAGCATCAAATTAACCTGACTCTATATGAGTTAATCTAGTTAGTAACACTGAGATATTTTTAATTTATGTAAATACTACAAATTATATAGGCATTTTCCTACCTTGAGGCACGCACAGATTGGACCTCTGAGCGTCACTCTGGATGAGAGAATCTTAATTTTATTAAATAAAGAGATTTGTGTTGTATTGTTTTGGCAAAAATCAAGGCAAAAATAATTCTAAATGATTAACAGCCAAAAAAACTTGATTTAGTTATAATAAATGTATTTTTTTCGAACGTCAAAAATAATGATCATTGTTGTATTTAACAAAAAACAATAAAATGTCACTTTTTATACTATTTCTCCTCAGCGACAGTAAAAATCTTTTGCTGCCGCCCGTGAGCGGCATTAAAATTAAAATCCATAAACGACAAATAATAGAACGCAATAAAAATTTGACATTAATGGAAATTTGTAAAAATGCGAAGTAGGCTGTTTTTTTAGTGACGATGTTGGGCGACAGTAAAAATACTTTTAGTGCCGCTAAAGCATTGTCAAAAACCTTGGAATAATATTTCCATAAAAAAATTAAGTATTATTCAAATGAACTTTAACGCTTGATGAAAAAATTGCATGTTTTATTCGGAGCAAAAGACACTTTTTGCTTCGTCTGTACTTTGTTGGACTCGCTGCACTCGTCCGACAAATTCTACAAACTCAGCAAAAAACGTAACTTTTGCTCCTTATAAAACAATTCCTATAAGTACTATTTTCTGCAAACGTCAAAAACAGCGATCCTTGTTGTATTTAACAAATTACTTTAACTATTTCTTCTCAGCGGCAGTAAAAATGTATTGCTGCCGCCCGCGAGCAAAATCCATAAATGACGAATTTAAAAAATTTGACATTTACTGAAATTTGTAAAAATGCAAAGTAATTAATCAGAATTTAAGCCACTTTTAAAATTGCCGCCTTTAAAGAATCCTTAAATCCATATAAGAATATGTATATCTAAATTTATACAGGTAATAAACTTCTTTTAAATAGTAAAAATCTTGTGTTGGATACAAAGCGGCTGGAACGTTTGACTGTTTATTTTTTAAAAAGCCGACAAGGCGTGCAAGTAAAAAATATCTTCATAAAAATATCAACAACATAATGTAAACACATGAAACCGGACATAACACGGAACGGTAAATGTGCCGTATAGGGTTTTCTGTTGTTATTATGATTAAAAAAAAAATTGGCTTACATCCTATTTGTTCTTAATCATAATATAATGGCGCTGTTATAAAATATTTTGTATTTTTTTGTTTTTGTAAAAAACAAAAATTTGAATTTTTCGAAAGTTCTTCACTTTTAATCTGAACATTTGGCAACAACGGCTTATCTGTTCAACTTTACGCATCCGAGTTCTTAGTGGATTTTTTAAATAAAATTCAACGTGCCCGAAGTCACGGTCAGGTTAGCTCTAGTTAGTTAACTCTTTTCTTTTAATTGGAATAAAAAAATATATCTCATTGACATATTTTCGATGTTGCCAAATGCTCTTTATATTTTACTTGCAATAAAATTACGCTTCTTTAAACTTTTTTGCTAATTTGAGGTTATAAAACTTAAATTTCAATTTCTTCTGAATTTCTCCATTCTTTAACAAAAATATTCAGACAAAAATTATTTTCACCTAATTTTGAATGTGATTTTGACGAATATTTACTTATTTTACCCCGCCCAGCACCAGGGGCGGTCATAGAGGGCCATGGGGGCCATGGCCCCCTATCAATGCCACATCCTTTGTATTTCATACATATGTAATGGCAAATATGGGCATTTTGCGCATTTAATGACGATATGCCCCCACCTCAGGGCTGGCCCGAGGGTGGAGGTGATAATGGAATTGAAAAGTGAGACGTAAGGACCTTCTTTTTTGCTTTTCAAATAAGTGGTTCTTTTTGGCTCTTGAAAAAATTTGTAAATTTTAATTTTGTTTTTTCTAGGGGCGCCAAGATTTTTGTTTTTGGCACCTTAAACACTTTTTCTCGGCCTATGCCCCCCTCAAAAAGTCGATATGACCGCCCCTGCCCAGCACCCTATTCACTCCAAGGTCCGTGGGAGTTTATTAAGTCTATAATTAATTAAAAATTGGATATTTTGGAGAAAATTCCCGACGATTTGTACACCTATTCCCGTAGTGAGACACCCCTCGTGTGTGCCATACCAGATTTATACTGGATGACATTGGCCCCAAAAGAAATACTTTGGAATAGAAAATTTTTATTTTGGAATTTGTTGATATAATTGATTTCTTTGTTTAAAAATACTGGGCATGGCATTGAATTCAATAATGTTTCAGTAGTGGTAGCAAAATTTAAATACATTATCATGTTATGAAATACGAACCTAATATAAAAGAATGAAAAAAGCTAACCAAATGTAAAACTAAAAATCAGTTCGTAGATCCTATTAAAAAAAAGATAATAAAATAACAAAAAATATATTTACCATAATTTTTGAGTACTTTAAGAGCTTCTATAGGAGCCTGTATTTCAGCTGTATTATTTGTAGCTCTACCCTTAACGGGTTGTGAAATATTTCTGAAAAGTAAATGAAACTTATATTATTGGTTTAAAAACATATTTCTGAATAAAAATCAGTCAGTTTATTCATATACCTACAATAGGTATATTAAAGGCCCTAGTAAGAGCCCTGAGGTACATTTTGTTATACCAAAAGTAGGAGTAAATATGAACAAATCTAAATAAAAAAGTTTCAAATTACACTTTAAATATTATTTGTCTGGCCTAAACAATTTTATAGTATAATAATTACATGTATATATTTTTGTTTTTAACTTACAGGTGATATCCATCTTTAAACCAAGCTCCAATACCAGCTTTAGCATTTGCTTTTCCATTATTTTCACAGGCACCATCAGTATAAACCACAACATAACCATTCTCCATAGGTGGGTCTTCTTTATTCCGTTTTTGCTGGTTTAAAACAGAATTATCAGTCTGATCTATTTGCCTTTTTAATGATATTCCCGCTAAGGTACCTGACTCCCTGCTAGTTGAAGCTAAAGTATGAGCATTTCTACAATAAGGAAAAAAAATCGAAAATGTTTATTACAACAGGCAAAATTTTTACAATTACTTTTGCCTACCAATATCTTTTATTTTAAAAAGCATCATAAAAATGTACATAATAATATGTACTAATAGCTGAAAATATATAGTAGACCTGTAGTCCTGTAGACCCTTTGAATAGGGTCGGGATAACCCATGCACTAAAGTCGCTCGGCTTATGGGGACCCTGTCGTGGGTTCCAAAACACAGTCCTATGCACGACAACTTAAGACCATGTCCCCACCCAGGGGGTTATCAAACCCTTCCAACTGGGTAGAATCCGCAACTAGTGTTGCGCAGGACACGGCAAGGTGTGTTCCGGCACTTTATTTCTTGCTGCCTACTAACGTAAATACATTTTTGCACTTTGTCCATCTGTTGTTAAGCTAACCACTAAATTTCTGACCAAACTTATAAATAAGTATGTGGGCCGGAGCAGGATTAGAACCCACCAATGTCGGTTATGCGCCCATCGAGCCAGCGCTTTTAACACATCAGGCCATCACCCAACTTAAAAAAATATACAATTATATAGTAAAACAAACTTACCTTAAAAAATGATTAGAGTCAGATGTACCATTTAAAATATTGGTAGCTGATTGTGTAAGACCTGCAATTTGTGTTCTAATATCTTTAATTTCACATTTCAGCAATTTGGCCCCTTCGTTCAGCCTCATTTAATCTCTGTAAAAGTTTCTGATACCTGTTCTGTACTAAAATATATGGGATAAAGACTTAACATTGCTGCCTAGTACTTATAATGGTTGAACAATAAATTTAATACAGAAAAAAGAAAAAATAACTGCAAGGTTTCACAAAGACTTACATGGAACCTTCCATTTTTCCTATTATACAAGACACCAATTTTGATGTTGATGCGAAAAAACTGGATGGTGTCTTATAGGTACTAAAAAACTACACATTTTACAGTAACAAATTTGGTATTAATATATTGTGGATGTGTTAAATAATCATTTTAACGACGGATCTTTCTTCAAAAATGAACTTATTTAAAATTATTCCCTTTTAAAAATTCGCCATTTATTACGATTTTTGCATTCTTTTAAAACATCAATTGAGAGTTGACAGATGAAATGTCATTATGTATAAGGTTTTTCATGTCGTTATCCTAAATATTAAAAATCCAGACTATCTCCATCCTTGTTACGGCCTTAAGATAAAAAAGGACAGAGCATACGGGGCTTTTTTTAAATAAATCAAATCAGGTTAGTTTCGGTAAGCAGGGCTTTTTTTTATAAATCAAATTAGGTTAGTCTCGGTTAGTTGTGGTTAGCAGGGCTTTTTATATAAATAAAATTAGGTTAGTTTTGGTTAGCAGCGCTAGGTTTCCTTTTTTTACCCACCAAGAACGTCTGTTGGTTTTTAGTTCGTAAGCATATATATGATGATAATATTATTGGTTAATTTTGGTTAATTCTGTTAATTTTGGTTGGTATTTCTTACTTTAGGCTAAATTTCTTCATATGTATTGTTTATATTCCTTTTTACCTTCTTTTACCCACCCAGCACCCCTGTTCGCTCCCACATCCCGTAACATTCTAGATGGTAATAAAAAATTTATTTATGAATATTCCGCAAATTTTATTTTTTAATATGATTATAATACACTAAACTATCCATTAAAATTAAAAAAATTCAAAAACTCGGTAGTACCTATACGACACCAGACCCCACAAAAGTTTAAATATTCTTTTACTCGCACTAGGCAAGCAAACAACAGCTGCTCTTTGTTTATATTCTTAAAATTATAATCCCTAACCTCAAATGGTGTTTTTAGTACATGTTCAGAGATGGCAGCAGCACACACAAGCATGTTTGGTTTATAGTATCCTAATCTTTTTGTGTAAATCAACAATGTCGATAAATTTTACAACGTTATATCCTTCAAACCTACACCTACTCGAAGCAGCTTTATTGTTTTGCTGTAAAAACCGTTTGCAGTGTTTTATGGTGAAGGGAAAGATTAGTAGTTTATTTTTGGATGTCCTTAATTAAATAAACTTATTTCCTGGCTTTTCTGCTTTGAAAATGTATATATTTTTTTAAATACGAATTTTTATAATTTAATAAAAACATTTTGTAAAGTGGAATAAATATTCGTTAGCTATCAATAATAATTAATAATATTATAAAGACAAAACGAAAAGAGTGTAAAATAATGTGCAAAAAGACAAAAAAATTGAAAAAGTTGTTGATTAACTCATAGAGCAAATTATTATTTGATTATTGATTAACTCATAGAGCAAATTATAGGTAAATAAACAACTCTTGCCAGTTTTTGTAACGTAATATAAGATGTAAGAACATAAAGGGTGAATCCCGAAATAAAAAAAGTAAAAAAGTCACTTACCCCTGGTGGGACTCGAACCCACAGTCCCCGGCTTAGGAGGCCGATGCCTTATCCATTAGGCCACAGGGGCTCTAATGAAATATGCTCGTACTAGAATTATTTCCTGCCCTTATTGCGTTTGTCAAAATGTGCATAATTGGTTGCCTACCATAAAATATTTAAAAATGCTATGCTATAATGTTTTTAAAATATCTTAATGCCGCGAATTAAATTATCTGTTTAAAAATTAAAAGTTACCTAAACATATTCTTGCAGTTTTCTAACTGCCATTTAAAAAAATTGGTTATTCCAGCACTTAATCAGTATCTTTTAAAGGACAGTATTGATTGGTTCTAACGGACAAGAGAGAACATGTTATGGCTTTCAATGCGTATTGAAAATATTTAGCCGCATCGTTTATGTGTGAAAATATCTGGGTATCAATCCAAAATTAAAGTGGTTTTTAAAAGTTTCTTAAGAAATGCTCATTATTTTAAGACAAGTCAAGTAAACAATTTAATTCTACGTTTAAAAAATATTAATAATAATTTCGGAACAAAATTCTTACTATGATTATTTTTAATATAATTTTTTTATATCCACATAATATTTCCGTTTCAGACTTTCTGTGCGTGGGAAACTTTATCAGAGTGGGCCATAAGAAAACTTCAAAATTGTATGTATTACGAGTAAAATTCTTGTCAAAAGCTCCGTCAAAATATCGAGTTTTGAGCGACGAGCACAAAAAAACTATGCTTTAAAACCGGCACTCTTGGAAAACTATGATGATGATAATTCTGTAAGTACATTGTATTTGTTTATTTGTTTGCTTTCTTTAATTAATAACATTTAACAATGCTATTTAACTTAATTTACCGTTAGTTCAAGCATTTAAAAGTAAATTTTCTGGGATAAATTTATATTATTTTAAGAAACTAACATTTCCTTTTAGACTTAAATAGTATTTTTAATAAAACAGGGATTTTTTAAACATATAATAGTCAGTTGAAAACTCCGAAATGCAAAGTTACTAATGCTTAACCATATGTCCACACCTACCTTTAAATTTGTTTTTTAATCCACTTTCGTTACTTTCACTTACAATGTAATTTTTGTGGCAAGTAAAAATATTTTAAAACAAATAGCGTATGTAAAACCAAGTGTTCATTTTAATAGGTAAGTTTAATCAATAATAATATTTGATAATAATAATAAATCAATGAAGTTTTTTTCTTGTAATAAAAACAAAGATTACACAGTTTTTTAAATATTATTTTATCACTGCTATTTGCAACAACAAAAAAGTAATTGTAAAAGTAATTAAGCACTTGCGTAGAGGTAGTGGAAGGGCCAACGAATTTTAGGAATGCCAGTTAATTTGGGTAATTGTTTACTTATCGGACAACACCGCTGATTGTGATGATTTTTGGAATACTGGGTTTTTGGGGTGCTGATTACGAATCTGAAATAAGGGTAATTATCCAAAAAGGCGGGCGCATAGCCGATTTTAATGAAATTTGGTATACAGGGGCTTTTTGGGAGCTATTTACGAATCTGAAAATTTTTAAATGCATACATCGTTCGTTCTCAAATATTTCATTATCAAACTCTTGATAACGAAAACTAACCTGAATTCATCGTTTCTCCCCTTCTTTGCCCTCGATTCTGATTAAAAGTTAAATCAGGCTCAATATTTGATATTCACTTAAAAACCCCATTTTTTTTAAATTTATTTTAGCCGCTTTTTTACAAATTGCAAAGCTTTACTTTACTCTTCGATCGCAGAAGGCGATTGAAGGTGAAGCTTTTGCCAATTTTATGAAAATAATGGGTAAAATAAATAGAAAAAATGGGCTTTTTAAAGGTGGAAATCAAATATTTACCAGTTTAGCAGAAAAATCAAAGAATTGAGTGCAAAAAGAAGTGGAAATAGTGAATTTAGGTTAGTTTTGGTTATCAAGTCCGATGATAAATACCTCGAGAACAAAACGTGTCCTGACTAAAATTCTTTCATATATTTTGGAATCAGCGCCCCAAAAACTCCCGTATACCAAATTTCATTAAAATCGGCGATGTCCGGTTTGTAAATAATTACCGAAATAAGTTTTAGTCGGTAACTTTTTGTTTTTAGTTTTAGATACATCTATAAACGTGAAAAGCAAATTTATCTTTATTTTCACTATATTCCCCCCTTTTTGTTTGTACACAATTCTTTGGTTTGAGCTACCATGCTGCCATAGCTTACTCGTGATTAAAAGTGAAGCTTTACAATTTTATAGAAAAAAGAGGTAAAATAAATAGAAAAATGGGTTTTTAAGAGGTAAAAATCGAATATTGAGTGCCAATTTAGCAGATAGCTCAAGTGTTGCACGTAACAAGAATTGGGAATATGGGGAAGTTAGGTTCGTTTTCATTTAAGTGATGATAAATATTATAGTCCGATTGAAACTGGTTTTCCGGCCGAAACCAAACCGAAATTTCGGTCATGACTTTACTTTCGACCGAAACTCGCGTACTCAAGTATAAAAATAGGCGTAAATATACTTCATTTAATGGAGGGGTCCAAACAATTTTGAAGAGCAAAAGGGTTCTCGGTTTTGAAAACCATATATTGAAATTTGAGGCGTATATACCTATACTTCTTTTAATTTTGTTAAAAAAGACCTTGCCTTTCAAAACCTTTCAATTTTAATAACTTTTATAAATTTTAAAATTAAGATAGATTTGCCGCGAGAAACGAAGTTCGGCGAGTGTACGACAACTTCCAAAATCAGTTTTGGTTTCGGCCAGTTTGGTCCGAAACCGAAACTGCCGCAAAATCTTGATTTTTTAGCCGAAACTGACCGAAACCGAAACTGTTTCGGTCGGACACTAAAAGATATCGAGAACAAAACGTTTTTGACTATATCTCCCTTCCTTTGTAAACAAATCATCATTTAAAGGAGGTACATATCGGATAACTTGTTCATTCAGCTTTCGTTTTTAAAGTTCGATACCACCTCTTTTCGCCGAGATATCAAACTTTGATTCGAAAAGGACCTTTATGTCTTTAATCAACAATATTTTAGCAACCGCTGATCGCACAAGAAAAATAAGGTTTTAAAATCTTGAATAGGTCCCCACAAAAATCGGCTACGATTTTTTACTATTATTTTTTTAATTCTTTGCATTTATTTGAAAAATAAAAAGGGCTTTTGTGTGCCTTTTACTGTTTAATATGCCTACAAAAACCCCACAAAGTTTCAATTCAATCCATCGAGCCGTTTTTTTGTTTTATTCAATCGAATTTTTGAAAAAGAATTAAAAATCACGATTTTGACTTTAAATGATCATAAATCTTTAATAAAATGAAAAAAAAAACGTTCTTTTGTTTTATTCGATTTAATTTTTGAAAATGAATTATAGGATCACGATATTGGGCAACATCCACGTCAGGGCCGTATTAACCGTATGAGGCGCCCTAGGCTAGAATTCCCGGAGCGCCTATTTTGCACGAAAAAAATTGAAGAGCAAAAAAAAAGGTCATTACTTCCGTTGCGCTTATTCTCAGTACAACGTGCCTTACTTCACCACCCAAAATACAATTTGATGACCAAAAAAAAAGGTCATTCCCAACTCTTTTAAAAACTTCCCTGTCTAGCTGCCTATTACTCCCCTGTCTGGCGCCTATTTTTCATGGCGCCCTAGGCTGTAGCCTAGTCAGCCTAATGGATAATACGGCACTGATCCACGTGGTACACTTTGTATTGCTAAAATTACATATTGTTCTTTTCTTCTTTTTGCTTTCCAATTGTTTTTGCACCCCTGACTTTTTAATGAAAATGTTAGGTAAACACTTTTTTTTGCTCTTCAAAATTATTTCTTCGAAAACAGGTTAGGTGAAAATGTCAGATGTATGTATGGAGAACTACATTTTGTTACGTGAAGAACCTTATTTTGGTCTTTAACATTTTTTTCGCCCAAAGTTTTTAGCAGCCCCTGAAAGTCATTCTGGCGGTACCTATGAATACAATAGTCTCTGGGCCAGTAATTAAATTGACTTTATGATGGTACCACTTATAAAAACCTCTTTGAAAAAGGTTTCATTCAACGAGTCTACCACGAATATCTCATACCACCATATATGGAAGCAGCACTTTACCCAGACTGTCATTGTCAAGTGATCGGGCGTCGGACTGGGCAACACGCGTCATTTTTTGTCGGACGCGTTTACATGCAATTTTTAAACCTTGTGCCAATCGTAAGGGTTACAGTTACGAAAGCCGCCCAATCTGATATTCAAAACATGTCCATGGGTCTTATGGTTTCGTAACTGTAACAATTGACGATTTTCTGCACAATGTATTAAAATTGCATGTTAAACATTGCATGGTAAACTTGTCCGACAAAAGTGACGCGTTTGGCCCAGTCTGATACCTAAAACATTTGACATTGACAGGCTCAGGTTAAAAGCGCCGTTTCTATATATGGCGGCGTAATAATCGTGGTACACTCGTCAAAAGGAACCACCCTAAAAGGAATTTAAAAGTGTTATTAGAGAATTATTGCAAGTTGCCTTATTAGGGTCGGGAATTATTAATACCGGCCTTATTAAATAGTGCTTGTACCCATAATTTAGAGTGATTGCAAATTGATGTTGACAGTACCATTAACCTAAAAAAGGTAAAAATTTAAGTGGATTTTCTGTATTGTTTTGTGTTGTAGGGATATGTTTAACACAATTACAGAAATACATTTGAAAAAGCAAGGTTTTACGTATTTTTACTTCTAAAAACTTTTTGATTTTGTGGTCGGCAGCCGTTCGGTTAGACGAACAGTTCCGAAGTTAAAATAAGATCAAAATAAGGCACGACCTAAAACTGACATAAATAAAGCCAGGCACTATATCTATTATAAGGTAGTCCTTATCCTACTTTGCATCTGCGCACGCTCAGATGTGAAAATAAGGCCGGTATGATTAGTTTCTGGCTTTATTTCACTGTGCAATAATTCTCTATTATCATGAAGTTAATTTCCTTACTAGCCCAGGGACTATTATTGAGCACGAATTAATCCATACCCCCTTAACAGTCGAACCTGAAACAGGGGGAACTACCCATATAACATTTTTGCCGGCGTTGTACATTTAATTTACTGGCATTGCCAACACTCTTTAATGGCAAGGCATTGGCAAAAAGGTATCAAAAGACGCGAAAGTGGGCAATTGGCCGTTATTAGGCCACGTGTTGCAGATAAAGTGATGGCATCCGTCATTAATAAGTTATTGGCAAAAAATGCGTTTAAGATGATGGCATCCATCATTAATAAGTTATTGGCAAAAAGATAACAAAAAGACACGAAAGTGGGCAAATGCAGATACTCCCAAGCAGCAAGCTGACGTCTTATTGACGAAAATTGTCGCATATACTTTTTTTAAAAGCTAAAATGATGCGATATTTTATTTGAAAATTAAAATAGGAAAAAACTCCTTACTGCATGCAATTTCCTTGCAATACAAAGTACCATCTCTTCGGAACACTGTCCAACTTGGAGATGCAGATTTTTACACTAGCCGAAGATATTTCTTTCAAAGCTAAGTGAGATCACCTACCGCAGACTGACTTTTGTGTTGAAACGCTTTCTGGGTGTCATGGGTGTTGAAACAGCGTTCATGAATGTAATGACACTGACACGCTGACACCTCATGAAACCCAACGAAACCGACCACACTCGGCAACACTTTAACAGATGGCGTGATTCAAGATTTCGTTTCGCATTAACACAATGACACCACGGATGACACCGACCCCAACAGCGACCAGCGACACAGACGATACACTACAGTAACTCTTTAACAGATGGCGGTATTATTGATCGAATGCAACATTGCTACTGCAGTTTAGGATTTTAAAAAGTAAAAATACAGCTGTAAGTAGCTATAGTAAACAAGTTTGGTTTAGTGAGAACCGACAAATAAAGGGGGTCAAATTTTTGTCTAAGTTGAACATTAGGAAGATATCGCTGTTACAAGATCGCGGTATATTAAAAAAATATATTTTTTTATTTTCATCTTTAAAGCAAAATAAACGATATATAATAATAATAGTAATTAATAACAATACTTTATTTAGAATTATAATTTACAAGTAAAAATATAAGCCCAGAAATAAAAACTCGACCAACTCCGTGCTACAAAACACTTTGCCAATTTCAAAGAAATCAAAGTGAGAAATTTGTGTATCATAACACTCGTGAACGTGACACTTTTGTGCAGAGCCGCAGCTCATACACTTCGCCATTTTGTCAAAATAATTGAATTGTTTCATGACACCTTTGTGTTGAAACACTGTGTTGATACCGAAGCCGGTAATCGATGTTGCCTGTTTCAACACCAAAGAAAATTTAGGAGTGTTACCATGACTACCGCAGACCGCTCTCGAATTATTTCTTTGGGTCTAATGGGTACGGTTTGAGACTGATAAAAAGCGAAGATAATGCAGAAACGTAGTAGTTGATTGTCCATTACGCCATCTATCGGTATGTCAAAAAAACTATTTAATATATATAATATTTTTATTAACACGTCTTTAAAACTTTTAATAAAGTTTTAAACAAAATGTTTACAGCTCCTAACAGTCTGCTTGAATATCTTGCCTTCTCGACTAGCACATCACCAATTAATCACACAACACACACTTATTAGTAATGAATACATTTAATTATGTCTATTAAAGAACTCTTTCTTTAAAAAAGAAACTAAAAAGCTAGAAAACCACGTAGAAAACAAATGCACAAGACGGTCACCTTCGAGTCGAAATTAACGTAGCTAATTTTACCATCATTTTATTTTTATTCGTCTCAAAATACATAATAAACATTTCTGTTTGACCTAATTTTTATTTGCATGGTTTTTAACAATAAAATGTTAGTGAAAAGGCCATTTCCTTTAAATTATGTAAAAACATAAAATAATGTTGTTTAGCTGCCATTATAAATAAAACAGATCAAAAACATTGGTTTAATGTTAGTTAAATACCAATGTTAATAATATGGTTTAAAAAGTATGAATATGCGTTAAAGGTTTGCCTTCAAAAATCCAATATTTATTTGCCTGCAACAAAAACGCGTGCTTTATTTAATCAGGATTGGTATGCCGCCATTTTTGTATGCTTGCCGGCAATTCGCCTGCATGTAAAATTTATTGGCAATTAAGTGTTTATTTAGGGTTGACTTTTTAATGCGTATAAGATGTTGGCATAATATTGCCACCAATTGCCAATGCTTTACCATCACTGCCAATATGAAAAATGTACATTGCCGGCAAATAGTGCTTGCTGGGTAAATATTATTGGGGGAGCGGATTAAGATGCTAAGGTCTACTTGTAAGGTAAAATGGACGACCAACTCGAAAATTCATCTTTAGAACACCTCTGCTGGTATTTTTTTTATTACAGTCAATTATTATTAATCGTATTGTGACATTATCAAAACGCTAAGTCAAATAATGATAATAAATAAAGTCCCACTATTCTTTTGTTTCTTACAAAAATTCTGATAATAGTAATACCTGCGTATATATCACATAAAACATACTCATCATTATCTTTGTATTGGAATAAAGTATAAAATAAAATTAAATTTTATTATATCAAATTTATGTGTGAGTGTAACACTTTGAATCAAAATGTTTTTGGGTAAAATGAAGCACACTGCCCTACCCGCATCAGCTTTTGTTCAGTCTTCGAATATATGGTAAATATTACAAAATGATATACAGGGTGAGTCTGAAGAATCTGTTCCAAAATTAGCTTCTGGTTAAAATTCTTGTTAAGAGAGAAAATAAATTTTAAATGTCACAGAGAAATTGATTAGTGTAGAAGAGTTCTCTAATCGAAAAAAGAAATATTAGTAACTTATGGGAGAACGATAAAATGTAAATTTACCACTTTACATAGATAGTAAAGTACAGGGGTGTCCGGATTTTGTTGTAATTGCTGGGTGTCACAAAAAAATTGATTAGTGTAAGAAGAGTTCTCTAATCGAGAAAAGAAATGTTAGTAACTTATGGGAGTGAACGATAAAGTAACAATTTTACTCACTTTACATAGATAGTAAAGTACAGGGGTGTCCGGATTTTGTTGTAATTGCTGGGTATCTTAATTATTATTATAGATAGAGACTTGCATTTCATATTTTGCCACCCACTTTATAACTATAACCAAAAAGGACAGAAAAAAAAACGTCTTGTATAAAAATTTTATATTTTTTCATCTACTATCTTTTGAGCATAAAAAATAAACAAATGAGTATCAAAACTCAAGAAAAATAAGAGAGATTAACTTTCTTAAAATGGAGCACCCTTTATATTATGTCACCAATAAAAAGATCCTTTACAAATGCTTTAAAAATATCATATTTGATATATCTATTTTTAATAGTTTCAGAAATATGGCCATTTAAATCTGGATATAATTTCCATTACGTCTACAGTATCAGCTTAGTGCCGTAGGTAGGAATAATAGAAATTATATCTATTATTTTAGATTTAAGTGGTTATATTTCGAAAACTATTAAAGATAGATTTATGAAATGTGCTATATTTTCTAAATCTTCCTTAAAAGACCTTTTTAATGGTGACATAATGTACAGAGTGTTATATTTTAAAAGTTGACCTCTTCATTTTCTCTTAGTTTTTGATGTTTATTTGTTTCTTTTTATGCTCAAAAGATACTAGATAGAAAAAGTATAAAAGCTGTTTATAGGACTTTTTTTTATCCTTCTTGCTTATAGTTAAAAGTTGTTGGCAAAATATAAATAAAAACCTAGTTTACAAACTAAAATTTTTTGCCATGTATCGCAGAAAATGTAATTTTTAACGACCACCCTAGTGCTAATGGAAAGGGGGTTGGTAAAGATCAGCGTTTATTCGCTCACCATAATCACAAGCATTATAAGTTTTTAATAAAATTAATGTATTATATCTGCAAGAGGTTTAAGTATTAGTCTTTACATTTTTTTGAAAGTAGTATAAAAAATAAATAGCAAGTTACACAAAACGACCATCAAATGTAGGTATATTTGTTAAAATTTTGTTATTTTGAGTGATTTTTCTAATTTTCTACTAAAAATCTGTCAAGCACTCGACGCATTCTAAAATTTTCTTTAGTATTTCCGGAACACTACAGCAGATTTTAGGCTTTAAAAGCAGCATTATACTTAATTACTTAAAATAACAGGTTTCAACAAATATAATTATCAAGTTTGATGGTCGATTTATGTGACTTGTTATTTATTTTTTTATTCTACTTTAAAAAAATTAAAGACCAATACCTAAACTTCTTAGACATATTTGTGCACGAATGGGGTTTACAAGAGAGCCAATGGACCAAAAGTTCGTTTTTCATAAAAAATATGATTTACGAAGAGTTAATTTTGCAGGGGCGTGCGGTGGAATTTGAAATAAGTGAAGCAATTTTACAAAACTTGCCCATTTATAGTGTAGTTGGATTCTAGTAGTGTTATTCTTCCTAGTGTTATTTTAAACTTAATATTATTATTAACATTTATTTTATGGTGTATATTATTTATAAATATGCATTGGCGCATATCACATGGGAAGCAATGCTCCCTTGCTTTCCATGGACCGCCCGCCCTGTGATTTTGTATACAGGGTTCGCAAACATTTAAAAACTTTATTTTTCCAAGAATAAACTACCTTTATTATTCATTTTTCAACAAAAATGTTGTAGAAATACAAAAAGTAAAACAAAATTTATAATTGGCGAAAATTCCTTGATTATATTCGTTTACAGCCAAAAATTCTATTGTGTGGGAATTTGGAGGAAGCAGATGTTTAAAAGAAAATTATGGGAGCTTTTAAGTCATTTTATTATCAACATTTAAAATAGTTTATTTTTGATAACTCTTCCCAGCAAACACTATTTGCCGGCAATATACATTTTCATATTGGCATTTATGGTAAAGCATTGGCAATTGGTGGAAATATTATGCCAACATCTAATACGCATTAAAAAGTCAACCCTAAATAAACACTCAATTGCCAATAAATTTTACATGCAGGCGTATTTCCAGCAAGCATAGAAAAATGGCGGCATACCAATCCTGATTAAATAAAGCATGCCTTTTATTGCAGGCAAATAAATATTGGATTTTTAAAGGCAAACCTTCAACGCATATTCATCCTTTTCAAACCATATGAATACCATTGGCATTTAACTAACATTAGAGCAATTTTTTAATCTATTTTATTTATAATGGCAGCTAAACAACATTATTTTATGTTTTTTACATAAGTTAATGGAAATTGCCGTTTCATTTCATTTTATTGTTACAAAACATGCAAATAAAAATTAAGTCAAACAAAATGGTTATTATGTATTTTTGAGAGAATAAAAATAAAATAATGGTAAAATTAGCTAGGTTAATTTCTGACCGAAAGTAAGAAATTCAAATTTCCCGTTAGCCGAAATACAAGATTGAACTAATTTTAACAGAAGAAGAAAAATCGCTTTTGACCGCATTGTGCAACGTTTTCCGGAAGATCCTCTTTGATTTCTAGCTTTTTAGTTCTCTTTTAAAAAGTTTTTCAATAGACATAATTAATGTATTCATTACCTAATTAGTGTGTGTTGTGTACTTGATTAGTGATGGCTAGTCGAGAAGGCAAGTTTTTCAGAAGACTGTTATAGGAGCTGTAAACATTTGTTTAAAACCTTTGGTTGTAGTTACTAAAAATATTATATGAAGTTAGGGAGTTGCCTTATTAAAAGTTTTAAAGGCGTGTTAATAAAAAATATTATATATATTTAATGCTTTTTTTTTTTATATTTAACTCCTTTACAATATTTCTCCTATGTTTGGATTTAAAAATTGACTGTAAGTGTCTACTTGAATACTTACTATTTTAAAGTGTTTTCTTTTGATTTACTATCTTTTAAATTTTATTATATACCTTTAATTTTTGTAGTTTATTGTTACTGTATTAAATTTCATATTATGTAATTTATTTAATGATAAAGTTTTTCCTGCCTTTTTCCTAATTTTTCGATTACAAACTTCTAAATATGTTCTTTACTTTTGGGACATTCAACTTATAAAACTTGCAATGCTTATTTAATGATAAATGCCATTATCCTAACGCATTTTTCCATCATAACTAATAATGATGGATGCTATCACAATATCACAACACGTGGCCCAACTGACCAGTGCCTCTCGTGCCTTTTCGGTACCTTTTTGTCAATCCCTTGTTATTAAAATGTGTTGGCAATGCCAGTAAATTAAATGTACATGGCCGGCAAAAAATGTTATATGGGTTAAAATCAGTTTCATGAAAGTTTTTGATACCCCCTGTAACATTTACAAAATCATTTAAAATGCTATTCAAAATAAATTTTCTAAATGATATTTAGCCTAAAAGTGGAAAAAATAAAGGTAGTTTACTCATAAAGTAAAAATTATGTTTAAGTTTTTTGCGTACCTGTTCACAAAATAAACATTTTCTCTTCGTGAACTCTATTTTTTTAGAAGTCGACGTTTTTATGAGTAATAACTTTTTATAAAATCATTTTTTTATCTATTTTGCCCCTCTCTACGCAAACCTTATCCGCGGACAATCTGTAAATATAATAGAATTTATTTTGGTAAGAACATTTAAACAAAATGTAATATTTGGCTTTCCTTCAAAATAAAAAAGCTTATTAAAGATTTTAAGAAAATTAAACACTTTTAATATACTATGAAACTATGAAGAACTATTCTGTCTTTGCATATTATAATGAAAGACGAGATTACTTTAAAAAATTAAGATTTAATTTTATTGGATTAAAATAATTTCAACAGAGAGCTAATGAACCTGTGTTTAGAGTTTGAAACCTTCCTTGTAATGTAAGTAGTTTTATATTAAATTTTTTATAAATTTATTTCTTTTTTAAAGTACCACTTAAATTTTATTTTATTATGCAAGGACAGAATAGTTCTTCATAGTATACAGGGTGATACAAAATCTGGATCACGAAACTTAAGAGGGTGATTCAACTTGACAAAAATAAAGCTAGAGGTTCATATAATTTTTTTTTCAAAATGTCATTCGTTTTCGAGTTATAAGCCGTCAAAGTTCAATTTTTATTTTGGTTTTTCGCCATATTGCATTTATTTTTTAACCAATCCAGTTGATATTTGGCACACAAATCGAGCTTTGCAGATTCTAAAATTTTAAGACAAAAGTACTTTTTAAATACCGCCAGAGGGCACTTTACCTAAAACTTAAAATTTATTTACATCATAACTTTTTTATTTTGACAGATATCGATAAACCTTACCGTGTAGGCAATCAATAGACATCAAAGTTTATATCAATTTCAATCAAATTACCTACATACATACAGGGTGTCCAGAAACTCAACGGACAAACTTTATGGGGCGATTCTACAACAGAAAATAAGAAAAAACTTCATATAAACATATGTCCTAAACGTCTGTTTAATAGTTTTTTTTAATTTTTATCACCCCGTAGTTCAAACAAGTAAGACGTTTAGGACATATGTTTATATGAAGTTTTTTTATCTTTTGTTGTAGAGTCGTTTGGTTAAGTTTGTCAGTTGAGTTACTGGACACCCTGTATGTATGTAGGTAATTTGATTGAAATTGATGAAAACTTTGATGTCTATTGGTGCCTAAACTGGTGAGGTTTATCGACTTTAATAAAGAGTACCTTATTTTTTAAGTTTTTGATTGTATAAACTGGCGCCCCAGCTTTGCGATATCTGTCAAAATAAAAAAGTTATGATGTAAATAAATTTTAAGTTTCAGGTAAAGTGCCCTCTAGCAGTATTTAAAAGTACTTTTGTCTTAAAATTTTAGAATCTGCAAAGCTCGATTTGTGTGCCAAATATCAACTGGATTGGTTAAAAGAATAAATGCAATATGACGAAAAACCAAAATAAAAATTGAACTTTGACGGCTTGTAACTCGAAAACGAATGACATTTTAAAAAAAATTATATGAAGCTCTTTCCCTTATTTTGTCCAGTAGAATCACCCCCTTAAGTTTCGTTATCGATTTTTGAATCACCCTGTATAAAAGTTTTTAATTTTTCTTAAAATGTTTAATAATCTTTTTTATTCTGGAGATAAGTCAAATATTATTTTGTTTTAAACGTGTAATCTCTAACCAGAAAACAAATAAAGAACATTTAATCTTCGTACTCTAATGGGCAAAAAGGGCTGATCTTTTTACCCACCATCTTTTGTTTCCATTTAACGAATACGATTAGGAATTATAATGTCTTAGTTTCGGGACACCCTGTATATCTCCTATCTACATGATATTATCATATTATTATAATGCGACCGTCCGCTATGTTTATTTACCTAGTTGATAAAACAAAGATAGCGTATCGTATCAAAATATACGTGCATTACACAAAATTGAAGTCGTACTTTTAGTCGTACGCGCTAAACAGGTTTAGATTAATATCGGTCAAAGTTTTTATTGTTTATGTAAATTTTTAAAGTGCAAAGTTTATGCATGGTAAAATTTTTATACTAGTACTACTTTGTTGAAAAAAAACTTTTTGTTATTTTTAATAGTATTAATTTGGTAAAAACAGCGTGTTAACAACACAATTATTCAATATACAATTTAAATTTTTAGTTCATATAATATACATATTTGTGTTGTGAGTGACGGATCTAACAATCGCGGTTAAAAATAGATATTTTTATTATCTTTGGTGTAATATTTTTAACATGGGTTCTTATATGTATCACGAGATAAATTTCGATTATGATTTTGACGCCCCCACTACTGAGCAGAGTAGAAAAAATAGTGCTGTCACGGAAAAAAGAGGTAATGTATGGCCTTATTGTTCGAGCATAAAAATTTATTTACAACATTTTACGAACCAAAATATACATAGTGCAAGTACAAGTGCACAAAGTGATATTTTCTCGTACGCAAAAGCAGTTAGATGAGCGTCGCGCAGCGGAGTTCAAATAAGCTTTAAATGCGGGAATGACACTTGCGAAAGGAACAATGTTTTTCCCATAAGTGCTTTAGGCGCGGCGTATTTTTTTGTTGACAAAAAAGGCTCCGCAGATACGACTTCGCCTACGCCTGTTTTTGCTTACGCTACATGGTAATTATTGGCTCCTCTTACATTTTATAGATAACTTTTTAAAGAGACCAATCTGACAAACTCTTGTGCCAAGTTAAAAAAATATATTAACGGAATCTTGATTTATACAATTAAATGTAATTGCAAAATGACCAAATTTTCGGTTCAGGTAAAACCAAACAGACAGCAGCTATCAGCAAATTAACACAATTTTTTTTCAAATACTGACACTGATTTATTGACACTTTTCCTTATGTCAGAGACAATACTTATTTTACAGGTGCCTGTTTGGTTTTAATTGAATCAAATATTTGGTAATTTTGCAATTACAAATAATTGAATAGTTTTGAAAAGCTTCGCTTATTAAAATTTTTAAAACTTGGCACTAGAGTTTTTCATATTGGTCTCTTGCACCACCCAGTATAATATTTATTTTTATTCTAATATTTCCCAACGTCAAATAGTATTTCTTAGTTTTGGCCGTTATTTGTTGTTGTTCTTTTTTTTTTTTTTTTTTATCTTTTTCACATCCCACGAAGGTCTATGCCTAAATACCAGAGTACCGTGGGTGTCGGGTTATTAGATGTTTAACCCATCGTTCCCCTGTTCCGTCAACGTTGTCCAAGCATTGAAACATGCAGTTGCATTTTACAGCACCTTTTAGACAACGCGGTAGTGCCACCACGGTCGTTATTTTTAAATAACTACTACCTAAATATGTCTCCCCCGCTGGGAATCGAGACCGCCGACCTCTGGCTTCGAAGATCAAAGCTCTGTCCACTAGGCCACGGGGGAGACTAACAAACCAAATACATTTTCCAACGTAAGAAAAAAATTTCGTTTATTTGTTTCTTGTAGTCCCTGAGTCAGTAGTTAAATTCACTTTATGAAAATAAGTGTACATTTACAACCAATTCTAAATTTTCAAATTGAGATTTAAACAATTGGTTATACTTCACTTGTCAAATTTAAATTTGATAAGTGAAGTTTAACCAACTGTTTAAATGTCAGTTTGAAAATTCAGAATTGGTTGTTAATGCAGCATAATACTTTTAGAACCTTTTAAGGTTCCTTTTGACAAATCTACCACAAATATTTATACATCCATATATGAAAGTGGCGCGTTAACCCAGCCTGTCAATGTCAAATGTTGTGGACCGAAGTGTCGGACCTGACAACCGCGTCGATTTTTTTATCGGACAAGGTTACCACAATGTTTTGCAAGCAATTTTTAAATATTGTGCCAAAAATCTTAAGAATTACAGATAAGAAACCTGCCGAATTCGTACCCAAAACAAGTCAATGGTCCTTATGGTTTCGTGACTGTATCACTCATGATTTTTGGCATAATATTTAAAAATTGCATCTAAGCTATTGTGGTAAACTTGTCCGACAAAAAAATGACACGTTTGCCCGGTCTGATACCGGAAACATTTGATATTGACGGGTTGAGTTAACGCGCCGCGTCCATGTATGGCGGTATGAATATTCGTGGTAGGCTTGTCTAAGGAACCCCTCTTAAAGGGTTTTAAAAGTATTACTATAATGAAGTGAATTTTATTAATGGCCCAGGTACTATTGCCATTTTAAAAAGTAATGGTTCATTTTTTGGTTTAGTCGGGATTGGCCGAGGGCCCATATTTTTTAATAAAAGTCCGCTCCATCAGATCTAATCGACTCCTACTAAGAACATTAAGAAAATTTAGTGATGGAAAATCGTTTGACCCACCTCGTATAGTGGGCCAAATTCGACGCTTTTGATATAAAACTCATGTTGACCTCCATTTGAAAAGCTCACTTTTAAGCCTTACTTGTGAAAACCTCAATTCTCTATCTTGTGCGCTTATTCGCAATTCGTTACCTTGTGCGTTCACTTGCTACAGCATGTTTTTTTTTATTTCTTGGATTTCTTTTTAATTCCTTATAACTTTTTATTTATAAAGATTTTCTATACTCTGTTCACTATAAATTGAGAAAAACACCTAAAGAAAAAATGTATTACATTTTTTTAAAGTCAGTAACCCTAGCTACCACAATAAAAAATGAATTTTATTGGTTTAAAACTACAGTAACCGGAGTTACTTACTAGGTATTTATTATCAATTATTTATAGTGGCCAAAGTATAATTCTGTGAAAACATTTTGATAGCAACTTTTCAGGCAGATTGCAGAACAGCATTTCATTTATTTGTTAACTTCAATTTTCAACATTTTAATTTACATCAAATGTTATTGTTAAAATGTTTTTAAATAATTTTTTTGTTTGCATTTATTTAAGTTAAGTTTTTTTTAGAATTATTACCTTACAGAAGTTTGTTTTAGTGACTCAAGATCTAACCAAATAAAGACAGTATCTAGAGTATATCCAGATGTGTTAGCAAATAAACCAAAGAGTTTCTATGAGTACGATTCTTTCAGTCCTAGCTTTGCTGACATCGAGAACTACCATCTTATTAAAAAAATTGGCAGTGGCAAATATAGTATAGGTAAGAATATTTTTTATGCTTATTTATAAATTCAATTTGCAGCGCATCTAAAACTGGTAACTCATATTCAGGGTAACGTTTTTAAAGTTTTACAAGTACTAAGTATAAAATTTAATATAACGGAATTATATGGGCTGGCTCGGTTTAAGTGGAACGCACTGTATATCTTGTTTGTTTGATATTTCAGTTTTGAAGCAGTTCATGAACCTAAGGGAGAAAGAGTTGTAATCAAAACGTTGAAACCAGTAAGAAAAAAGAAAATTAAACGAGAAATCAAGATATTAGAATGTTTAAAAGGTTAGTAAAGGAGTGTTTTCCATTGCGAACTAGATAGCAACAACGAGAAGAACAATAGGAAACATTTCACTTGACAGTGTTTTATTTTAGGAGGAACAAATATAATAAAATTACTTGCAGTGGTGGATTTACCAACTCAAGATTCATCAGCACTAGTCTTTGAGCAACTAGTAAATAATGAAGATTTTAAAAATATTTATTTAAAATTGTCCGAGGAAGATACAAGGTATTACCTGTATGAAGTTTTAAGAGCGTTAGATTTTTGTCATTCGAATGGGATTATGCATAGGTAGGTAAATATAATATATAGGCAAACACACCCTGTAAATGTCAATTGAGTCTACACGACGGTACTAATATACAGGGTGTCCGTGTGATCGCGAATACCTTTAATAGAAAGCAAGTTATCAACATGCGGTTTTCGCAGACGGCCTGAGATTTTTTGAAAGTTTTTTTAAAATTATATTCTTATTACACTTTCTGGTTCTGGTTAGTTCTGGTTATTCCATGTTACCTTGGTATTTCAAATGGAACACCGTGTATAAATTCCTATGTTTCTAAAATCCTAAAAAAATAACATTAACTATGACCAGCAAAAATTGACTGCCAATTAAAAGTATTATTATTTGACAATAAAAATTTGCTTTAAACATGGTTACAAAAAAATACTGCAGCAAAGCTACGGATAAATATTAAATTGGTAATATTTAATTTTTTTGAACAGACATCCGTATACAAATTAACCCATATTTTTAAAGCTAAATAGGACAAAGTTAACAGGTGTCAGGTAGCTTAAGCAAGTGACTAAAAAAATATGTTTTGTGTTTACCAAGCTCTGACAAATACTTATCAGACAATTTGTCTGATAAATATTTGTCAGAGTTTGGTAAATACGGCCGTCAGTATATTTATATGCTGCATTAACCTAAATTTAGTTACTTGATTAAGCAATTTATTTAGGCTACTTGACATATGTAAAGCCCGCTTTAAGTACGTTGCTTAATCATAAAACTAAATTTAGCTACATGCTAACATGTAAACCACTAAATTTGATATTTGTGCAAGTAGATAATTATTTTAGTTACTTGCTTTGGTAGATTGACTAAGCTACATGACCCTGTATTTTTAAATTGTCAAACATATATCAAAATATCAGTACAGTCTACTAAAGAACTTCTTTCAGTACTAGTCCCTGGGCCGGTAATAAAATGGCCTTCGTGATAAGAACACTTTTAAAACCTTTAAAGGGGCCATATATGAAAGGGAGCTTTAACCCAGCCTGTCAATGTAAAATGCTTTGAGTGTCGGACTGGGCGAACGCGTCATTTTTTGTGGGATAAGTTTACCACATGTCTTACATGCAGGTTTTGAACACTTTGCCAAAAATTGTATGGGTAACAGTCATGAAACCATAAGGCTCAAAAACATGTTTCGGTTATCGGACCAGGCGGGTTTCGGGACTGTAACCTTTACGATTTTTGACACAATGTTTAAAAATTGCATATAAAACAATGTTGTAAACTTGTTCGAGAAAAAAGTGGTACGTTTGCCTAGTCCGGAACCCGAAACATTTGACATTGACAGGTTGCGTTAAACCGCCGCGCCGGGCCGCTTCCGATATGGCGATATAAATATTCGTGGTAGACTCGTCAAAGGAATCTTCCTAAAAGGTTTTAAAGGTGTTATTATCATTAAGTCAAATTTCATTACTGGCCCATGGACTATACACGGTGATTCAAAAAATCGATCAAGAAACTTAATGGGGTGATTCAACTTGACAAAATAAGGGTAGAGCTGCATATAATTTTTTCAAAATGTCATTCGTTTTCGAGTTACAAGCTGTCAAAGTTCAATTTTTATTTTTGTTTTTTCGCCATATTGCATTTATTTTTAACCAATCCAATTGATATTTGGCACACAAATAGAGCTTTGCAGATTCAAAAATTTTAAGACAAAAGTACTTTTTTTTAAATACCGCCAGAGGGCACTTTACCTAAAACTTAAAATTTATTTACATCATAACTTTTTATTTTGACAGATATCATAAAGCTAGGGGTGCCATTTTATAGACAATCAAAAACTTAAAGAATAAGGTACTCCTTATTAAAGTCAATAAATCTCACCGTTTGGGCACCAATAGACATCCAAGTTTTCATCGTCGGTTGAGTAACTGGACACCCTGTATGTATGTGGGTAATTTGATTGAAATTAATGAAAACTTTGATGTCTATTGGTACCTAAATGGCGAGGTTTATCGACTTTAATAAAGAGTACCTTATTTTTAGGTTTTTGATTGTATATAAAATGGCGCCCCAGCTTTGCGATATCTGTCAAAATAAAAAAGTTATGATGTAAATAAATTTTAAGTTTTTAGGTAAGGTGCCCTCTGGCGGTATTTTAAAAAGTACTTTCATCCTAAAATTTTTAAATCTGCTAAGCTCGATTTGTGTCCCAAATATCAACTGGATTGGTTAAAAAATAAATGCAATATGGCAAAAAAACAAAATAAAAATTGAACGACTGTTACTCGAGAACAGAATGACATTTTGAAAAAAATTATATGACATTTGAAAAAAATATATGAAGCTTTTTTGTCAAGGAGAACCCTTACGTTTCGTGATCAATTTTGAATCACCCTGTATAATTTAAAAGAAGATAATTATTTTTATTCTGTCGGCATAACTTAAATATCAGTTCATAATTCCTACAATTGATTATTAACATTTATTTTAGAGATGTTAAGCCTCATAATTTAATCGTAGACACTGAGAATCGAAAAATCCGTCTGATAGATTGGGGACTTGCGGAATTCTACCATCCAGGTCAGGAATATAACGTTAGGGTTGCGTCGCGCTACTTCAAAGGTCCAGAATTACTGGTGGATTATGGCTATTACGATTATTCCCTGGATATTTGGAGTTTTGGATGTATGTTCGCTTCGATGCTTTTTAGAAAGGAGCCATTTTTTCATGGGAATGACAATCAAGATCAGCTGCTTAGAATTGTTAAAGTTTTAGGTATGTTAAAACTTTTTCGGTAATTCTCTGGACAGTTGCGGTCTTTGATTTTGACGAAGTTTGGTATAAGGATTTTTTTTAAATTTTCATTTTAATGTATCCAAAACACGATTATGTTTCTTGTCGCGAGAAGAGTTACCTACTCATCCTTTACTTATGAGCGACCAAGTTTTACAGAGCAAAGACACCTTCAATCTTGTGGGTGTCACATTTGAAAGTAACCTTAACTGGCACAAACACATCGTATCTATAGCCACGGCAGCTTCAAAAAGCTTGGATTTCCTTTTGAGCCAAAAGTATTTTCCCCTTCTAATTTATACACTTTATATGTGTCCCAAATCCGACCTCCCTAGGAATATTGTTCTCATATCTGGGGAATGGCGTCCCCCACATTCCTAAGCATTCTTAATTCCATTCAAAGAAGAGCTATTCGTCTCATTATTAAACCTTCACTTACAAAAAGGCTTCCTTCTCTTGCCCATCGTCGGGCTGTGGGGAATTTATCGCTTTTTTAAAGGTACTTCCATGGCTTCTGCTCTGAAGAATTGTCCAGTATAATTCCTCCACTCACGGTTCCCAACAGAGAGACTCGTGGTGCCTCGCGTATGCATCCCTATACGGTCCAACTTGACAGACACCGAACTTCCCACTTTGTTCGTTTTTTTATCCCTAGAGTTTCTAGAATGTGGAACCTGCTGCCCGCGGAGGTCTTTTCTTCCCCCAAATCTTCAAGTATTTAAGTCCCGTGTCAACATACTCCCTCTTACCTCGCTTAAGACACCCACGGTACGTTAGTATTTAGGCATTTAGCCTTCGTGGATTGTCCAAAGATAAAAAAACGACACTTTGTCGAAAAAAACCCCTAGATACTAAAATTCGTCAAAATCGGAGTTACACCAACTTTCGAGAGAAACGCCCTTTTTAACACGCTTTTATTAACTTGGGTTGTAACTATCCATCTATCTATCTATCTATCTATGTAACGGAATCTTTGAGCCTAATTTTAACCAACTTCCAGCTATTCGATTTCTTTGAAACTTTGCACACGTGTCAGGACCGATGAAGATGCAATAATTTAAAAACAGTATCCCGTTATCTTTTTTGAATCGCCAGGAAAAAAATTCCATTATATTATAAAAACAACACCTAGGATGCCATCTGTTGGCAACATTTCAAACTTTGCTATTAAATGAAGAAGAAATTTTTTAGTTTTTACACAATTAGGTTAGTTGCACCATGAGTGTTTAATTTTTATGAAAAATAAAAATATAGGGTTAGTTGCACCATTAGTTCAAGGATTAAATAATAAAAATTACATTATGTGTAATGTATACATAATACATAATGTGCAATTAATAAAAATTAACATTCTTTTTTGGATCGCCAGGAAAAAAATTTTCCTTTATATTATAAAAATATAAAAACAACACCTAGGTTGCCACCTGTTGGCAAAATTTCAAACTTTGCTACTTAATGAAGAAGAAATTTTTAGTGAGTTGCAATCTGTTGGAAAAATTTTAAAATGTGCCACTCTTGTTCATTAAAATTTTTTCGCCATTTTGTCAAGAGTAGCAGAAACTAAAAAATGAAAAATAATTAATAGTTTAAAAAACTAAAAAAACACGCTTTTATATGCAACCGAACTAAAAATTAGAAAATAATTTTTTTCATTACAAAGAGTTTGTCACTTCAGAATAAAAGCGTGGGGTGCATTTTACTATTTTTTGATAACTTTTCCTTCATAGATATTTGCAAATAGAATAATTATAACATTTAATATATTAAGCACCCCACGCTTTTATTCTGAAGTGACAAACTCTTTGTAATGAAAAATTATTTTCTAATTTTTAGTTCGGTTGCATATAAAAGCGTGTTTTTTAGTTTTTAAACTATTAATTATTTACTACTCTTTTAAAAAATATGTTTTCAAATCGTACTTTAGGGGTCAATTAGAGATCGAACGCTCTAAGAACAACACCGCTACGTCATCGTCTGATATCAGTTCGCTATTCTACCCCCGCCTACTTCAACTGGCTTCAAGTCAAATGGTATAGTTAGTTATTATAATATAAAAAATTTAAATAGTTTTGATGCTTTAAATACCATTATTTGGAAGACATGTCTACATGTGTTTTTTTATTCCTTAATAAAGCAAATTAAAAAGAAAAAAATTTAACTAACCAGAAATAACCATGACCCCTAACGCACCAATTTTGCATGACCGTTCAAACCAATCAAATTACATGTTCCTGTGCTTTTAGTGTAGTCTTTATGTAATAAATCGGCGGTACCATTGTCATGTAAATTGTCCCGTCGCTAAGGTAAGGTGGAGCTTGGTAGCCATTAAGGTTATGACGTCGGAGTGTTGTTCTTACAGAGTTTGAACTCTACTACTTTTTGTTTTAACTTTAATACTTCCAGTTAATGGATAAATAATTCTCCTTTTTTAAATAATAATAAAATAAAACTACACTCCTCAAAAGAATTATCGCATATGCTCGAATTCTTCAATAAGCTTCAATACAAAAATGCTTTCATTTAAATGGCCATATCTCTTTTAATTATTAAGTTATCAAGACAAATAAAAAAGAGAATGTTAAGGAAGGGTGGAGCTATAACTTTATCGTAACCGTTGTTATTTACTGTTACCAATACATCCTACGGGGCGATAAAACTTTTTGAGAAAAAAAAATTACCGGCCTGTATAATGTGCTATTAATTGGGACGAATATCATTTGTAAATAAATTATACCCTTACTTATTTCTGATATTTTATAACCACAAATTTGATTACTCCCTTTCAACAGCACATCATACAGGGCAATGAAATTTTTTTTTGTTTTTTAATTTTATCACCCCGTAGGATGTATTGGTAACAGTAAATAAAATAACAACGGTTACGATAAAGTTATAGCTCCACCTTTCCTTAACATTTTCTTTTTTGAATTGTCTTGACAACATAATAATTAAAAGAGATATGGTCATTTAAATGAAAGCATTTTGTATTGAAGCTTATGGAAGAAATCGAGCATATGCGATAATTCTTTTGAGGAGTGTAGTAATATTGCGCCATTTTGGTATAAATTTATGCATTTTAATATAAATATTAAATTATTAACAACCCTCGTCCTATGGTGTGTTACCATATTAAAAAATACTTGTGATGAACACCTTATACTAGCGAAATAAACTTTTAAATCCAAGATTACAAAAATTTCGTTTTTTAACACATATTTTTTAATATAGTAGCTTTAAAATTGAACAATATATTAAAGATTAAGTTTTTATAATGTGGTATTTATTTACGCGTAGGTAGTTACTTTAATTATTTAAAATATTTTATAAATAAAAATTAGTTAGTGGTAATTTTATTTATACAAAAATTAAACCAAAATTACCCTATGTACAAGGTTGCCACCATTAAAGTTAATAAATTACACTCGGTAATATTGTATCTATGTGTTATTATCAAATTATAAATAAAAACAAAATAATTATTTAATATACATTTACATATTCTACTGGGTTTGTGTAAGTTGCTAAAATGATTTTATATTTAAATTAAATCAGCATAAAATGTTGCAAGGAATTTAAATAGGGCTCAATGTTTTTTTGTTAACTGAGATATACCGGGTGACAATGAAACTACTAACCAGTATTTTTTCCTTCAGTAAGAACGTATTCTTTTCAAATTTTTAGATGGTATATGGAATCATAAGATGCCAATTTTGAATATAAAAGCGTTTGGTTTAATCATGGGTGATATAAACCCTTCTATTTTTGTTTAAAAAAGGTAGGTGGTAGAGGAGCTTTCCTCGCCTGAGGAGGTACCACCCCACTCACCCTTTAAAGGACCCGTGAAGTCTAACGGACGTTTCGGGTTCTGGGTAAGTGAGTCAGTTTTCCTTCTTCCTTCTTTTTTCTTTTCTTTTTTTCCTTTCACCCCAAAATTATGTAAAAATGATGGCGGCACACCCGGGAGTAAAACATTCCGGAGGTAAAATACTCCTCCATTCGGATCTCCGGGCGAGGGGTGCATCCGGGGGGCCTTCATCGAAAGGTTTAATTTCCTTTGCAAATATATGTGGGCTTAACACCAATATAAACTCCGTTCACCATCACCTTGAGTCATCTAAGCCCCACATACTGTTCCTTACGGAGACACAAATAAGTTCTAAAACTTCAACCAGCCACCTTCTCTTCCCAGGCTACGAACTTATTTCGTCTTTTCGCCCACATGGGGGCGTGTGTGCTTACGTTCGCAACAATCTGGCTTGTGTTCGAATTTCTAATCTTGAATCGGGTAGGCCCGATGTCCTTTGGCTCAAACTTTCCCTTAGGTCTTCTACTAAATTTATCTGTTGTTTGTACCGATCTCCATCTGACAATTCCTATGTCGAATTCTTTGATTTTCTTTCAACAAAGATCGACAGTATCATTTCCCAGTTTCCAATGGCCGAAGTAATCGTGCTTGGCGATTTCAATGTCCATAATAAGGATTGGCTAGGCTCTTCAAAAACTGACCCTCAAGGCAGAGCAGCCGAAATCTTCGCAGTCAGTAATTCTCTTACCAACCTTATTATGACTCCTACCTACTTTCCTAGAGTGCCAAATTATAGCTCAAACCCCTTAGATCTTTTTCTTACTTCTAACCCTGAACTTTATGAAGCATCTGTTACTGCCCCTCTAGGTCGCTCAGATCATGGCTTGGTTACTGTATCTTACTCTGTACATCCTGAGGTAAATGAATCCATGCCACCACGCACCGTATGGCACTACAACTCAGCCGACTGGGATGGCCTTAGGGACTTTTTCGCCACGTACCCTTGGGACACTATCTGCTTTTCTTCCCAGGATCCTTCCGAAATCTGTAACCAACTGACCGAGTCAATTCTATTGGGCGTTGAAACCTATGTACCTCACACCAAGAAAACCATCAAACCCTCTAATCACAAACCTTGGTTCACTAAAACATGTGACAAAGCTAGAATTTTAAAAGTTCAGGCTCACAAGAAGTTTCTACAGGATCCTAGTCCAGAAAACCGACTGGCCAGCATTGAAGCAAGAAACCACTACCACCAAACAATCTCAGACGCCAAGGACTCCTTTGATAACCGTATAAAAAACAAAGTACTTTCTTGCTCAAATGGCAGCAAATCCTTCTGGTCCTTTGCCAAAAACATCAGTAGAAATTTCTGTACCAGTTCTTTTCCACCATTAACTTTGGAAGATGAAATTATTTCTACATCTAAAGGAAAGGCCGAACTATTTGCTAAACAATTTGCTGCCAATTCAACCCTTCATCCACCTGTCAATCATCCAATTCCAACTGTTCCCCCAGTTCCTCACAAAATGCCCAATATTATTTTTAAGGTAAAACACATTAAGCGTATCCTTTCTTCTCTTAACACCAAGAAATCGTCTGGGCTAGATGGAATACCAGCAATCGTTTTAAAAAAATGTGCTCCTGAACTTGCACCTATTTTAACCAGGCTCTTTCGAATTTCTTATGACACGGGTATATTTCCAGACAGCTGGAGAGCTGCACGTGTCCAGCCTATTCCCAAGAAAGGATCTAAATCTCTTCCATCCAACTATAGACCCATTTCACTCCTCTCAATGCTTTGTAAAGTAATGGAGAAATCCATTAACTCGCAAATTCTTAGGTACTTAGAAAAACATAAAATTTTACATGACAGGCAATACGGATTTCGTCACAAGAGATCTACAGCAGATCTTCTTTCCTTCGTTTCACACAACTGGAACAAGTCTCTTGAGTTTCTAGGTGAGTCCCAGATCGTTGCTCTTGATATATCTAAAGCTTTCGACCAAGTCTGGCATGACGCACTTCTTAATAAACTTCCCTCCTACGGTCTTCCAACTAAACTCTGCTCTTGGCTCTCCAGTTATCTTTCTAATCGACGTATATCAGTCATTGTTGATGGCCACTCTTCAAGCTTTCACGAAATTAATGCTGGAGTGCCTCAGGGTTCAGTACTAGCACCAACTTTGTTTCTTCTTCACATCAACGACCTTCTTTTTTCCACAACCAATCCCATTCATAGTTATGCTGACGATAGTACCCTTCACTCCACTTTTCAGGTTTCCAAACCAATCTCTCAACCCGACTTGGAAAGCAAACGCAGGGCGATGCAGATATCTCTTTCACAGGACTCAATTTGATATTGGATTGGGGCGCCAAAAATCTCGTTCAATTTAATGCATCCAAAACACAATCCTGTTCCTTGTCGCGAAAAAATCATCAAACACTCATCCTTTGCTTATGAGTGGCCAGGTTTTGCAGAACGGGGACACATTTAACCTTGTGGGCATCACATTTGAGAATAACCTTAACTGGCATAAACACATTGTATCTATAGCCACCGCGGCTTCAAAAAAGCTTGGATTTCTTTTCCGAGCCAAAAGTATTTTTCTCCTTCCAATTTATACACTTTGTATGTGTCCCAAATTCGACCCTCTCTGGAATATTGTTCTCATGTCTGGGGAATTGCATCCCCTACGACCCTCAGCATTCTTGATGCCATTCAAAAAGGGTTGTTCGTCTTATTAATGATCCTTTACTTACTCAAAGACTTCCTTCTCTTGCCCATCGTCGAGCTGTGGGAGATCTATCGCTCTTCTATAGATACTTTTGCGGCTTCTGCCAGGACGAATTGTTCGAGTATAGTCCCTCCTCTTGCAGTTCCCAACAGAGAAACTCGTGGTGCCGCGCGTATGCATCCCCATACAGTTCAATTGGACAGGCCCCGAACTTCCCATTTCGTTCGTTCTTTTATCCCTAGAGTTTCTAGACTGTGGAACCTGCTGCCAGCGGAGGTCTTTCCATCCCCCCAAGTCTTCAAGTTTTTAAGTCCCGTGTTAACAAACATCCTCTTACCTTTAGACAATCCACGAAGGCTTTCAGCCTTCGTGGATTATCCAAAAAATAAAAAAAATGCCATTTGAAAAGTTCCAGTTGACTCGACGGCACAATATCTATGTAAACTGCTGCTATCTTTTAAAGGTTTTTGCGCCATTTTTCATTAAAAAAATTGATTATGAATATATTATAGTTTTAATATCAGAATTCAAGTCTAAAAAAATATACAGGGTGTTTCTTAAATACATGCCCATATTTAAGCGAGTGATTCTTGGAATATTTGAAAAAAAAAAACTTTATATGGACATATGCTCTAAACGTCTTAACTATTAAGATACAGGGTGTTAAAATTTTCAAAAAACCAAAAAATTTTAAAAACACTATTTTAATCAAAACTGTTATTCTGTAAATAAACCGTATTTAAATAAGTATTTAATATTTTTGTTACATAAATGCTAATAAAATTATATAACCAAATATTTAAAAGAAAATGATCCCACAATTCCTCTTTTATGTTTGCACCACCTGGCTGCTGTGAAAGGACCAGACAAAGGACAAAGGTCAAAGACGAGTGTTATGTCGAAAGATTTTTTTCTTTCCTACTCGTGCACCTCCTGGAAGTCATTTTGCCGGCGCCCTTAATAGGTGCTATTTTATTTTAAATTGGCATCTGGTAATATAATATAACATCCTCAAATTTAAATAGTATACGTTTCTCTAAAGAAAAGAAAATGGCGGATGGTAATTTCGTTGTCAACCGGTATAGAAACTGTTTCCATTTAAAAATGTCATTTTTGGAAAACTTTATTACACAGTGTGGTCAAGTAAGGGTGTAACAAATGAGAAGATGAAAAAAAAACAATTGGTCTCAAACTATATTAGCAGTAGTAAAAAAAACTAAAAACTGCATATTTGTATTTTTTTTTCTTGGAAAATTTTAGATTGTTCTCGAATGACATTTTTATTTTTTAACCGGCTTAAAAAAGAAGAAGAATATATGTTCGACACCTATGTTTTTTTTAATGTATGAACACCGATTACTCCGTCATTTGTGAATCGATTTTAAAAAAATTTTTATTTGAAAGAGTGAAGTACTGCATAAGAAAACCAAGTCAGGATCGCGAAAAAGAAAGGTACTAGACTTATTTTTTATCTCTGACGTATCGAAAGCTGCATCTAGTAATTATATGCTCACAGATTAATCTATGCTGAATATTTAAACAATCAAGATAGTAAATTTAACGTCAATTTTTGTTTTGTTTTGTTTATAATTGTTATCTTTTTAAATTTTATTTTTATGTGTCATTTTATTTTTGTGTCAGGTGTTTCCGTTTATACCGAATTTATAGGTATTAGAGGCATCACTTTCGTTTTGTGTAAACAGTTTACTTGAGAGAAAAGGTACTATAGGTATTTAGTGTATGGTCACCAATTAAATAATATCAATTATAATAAACTAAAAGAATAAACATTAAAAAAAACTAAACCTTTGTCAAAATAAATAAAGTTACTAAAAATTTAAAAATAATAATAAGAAAAAAATCAAAAGTATGAAGTCGGGTAATAATATTTGATACTAAAGAATAAAAGCTATGTGTTTGTTTAGTTGTAAACATTTAGTATTTTAGCCCACATGTTATACCCGACTTCGTGCTTTTGATTTTTTCTAATCACTATTTTAAATTTTTAGTTACTTTATTTATTTGGAAGTCAGTTTAATTTTTTTTATGTTTATCTGATTGACCATTTTGTAAAAAGAGATACAAATAACTTACTTTTGATAAACTTTAATCAAATGGAAAATTATTGCTCAAATTTAAACGGATTAAGGTTTAGTTTTTTAATTACCTTTAACTTCAGGTTCCGTGGCGTAGCGTGGGTCAAAGGGCGGGGGGCGAACTATTATTGGGGCAGCGTAACTTTTATAGAGCAGTATACTAATAAATATTTTTTGCTGGCACCAAGACAAATACATTAAAATGAGTTATGTACAAATAAAAATGTGAATGATTTAAAAGTCCTTTCATATCTAGTTTATCATACCACGCTATAAATGAAAACTACATAATTCGATCATTTTTTTATAATTTTTTAATTAAAACCTTTTTTTTATTTTTTTACATATAAATAAATGCTTTTTTAATATATATTTTTGCAAAAACAAATATAAAATTCGATTTACCTAAAACAAAACTCACTTTAAAAAACTTACAAATATAAAATACAATTTTTAAAATATATTTTTGCAAAATCAAATATTAAATAAGACTTAACTAAATCAAAACTCACTTTAAGTTTTAAATTAAACAAATATTTTTAAAACAGAAAACACCTGGTACAGGAACTAAAAAACACATGTAATATCGACCAGAAGTAAAAGGGTGCGGGTAATCTTATACGCATTTTCGACCAAAAGGATGCAGGTAATATAGAAGAATATGAAAGATAACTTCCGGTCAACACGATTTCTGGGTCTACTTTTACATATTAAATTTTAATTTCTCCTACGCCAAAACTAAAGAAAATATATTTTTATGAAAGTTTGCTTTTGTAAAATTTAAGCAATTTTCAATGATTTTAGCAAATATCAATGATTTTTATTAAGGATGTAATTTTAATGATGAAGGTGGGAAAATATTTCTTAAGTGGATTTACAAAGTGTGTATTAGTCTTAGTTTATTTAAGGAATAAAAAAAGGACTTGTGTACCAGAACTAACCATTTCTTAGTGTGCATTAGATTCGGATTTAATTAAGGAATTTAAAAAAGGACTTGCTTACGAACTAACCATTTGTAATTCCCTAAAACTGAATTTAAAAAAGGACTTGCTTACGAACTAACCATTTGTAATTCCCTAAAACTGTTTTAATTACCCTGTCGGGCGTCATACCGTAGTACCGTACAATTTAATATCCCTGGTCGAAAATGTACATGTCCTTATCTGGCCCTTTTTTGGGCAGGTAGACGAAGGGATTCTGGTCGAAAATACGCCCGCCATGGTCTTGACACTTTTCATTTTATCCCAAATCAAAGTCAACATCAAGAGCATAATCTGACTCGATGCTTATTTGGGGCTGAATCTGACCCAATAGTGGTCCTTTGTTATGGCTTTATTTTGCGTAAACGACTAAAGTGACCTTTCAGCGTCGGCGCTATCAGTTTTATATTAAGTTTTATATAATTTTAATAAATTTGAAAATTGAAGTATTTGCTGAAACCCTACCAGGAAAAATTGGCTGTGCCACTAATTGAGGGGTCGCTAAAGTAGAAGGGGCGGGGAGGGCAGCCGACCCCCTGCCCCCAGCACGCTACGCCACTGTTCAGGTTTATTG